>CAKAKR010057267.1:35712-70653 GCA_916700685.1 Adelosebastes latens | reverse complement strand
GAACACTTTATCAACAGATAATAAAGGATTATCTGACCTTAAACGTGAACAACCGGTGAAAAATATTAGACACTTCATTACCGAGGCTGGAATTGAAATAAACAAAGAAATATATGATAAATATTGAGTTAATTGTTCGAGTTATGGAGAAGGTGAAGGACCATATACTTCTTCCAACTTCTTTTCAGACATGTAATATTTATTTATGTTGGTTATTTGTTAATTGATTGTTTACTGTTCATTTTATTTGTTATACTCGTTTTGTTTTTTACTGAGGTATTTGTTACATGTTCGAGATAAATAATTAATTAAAAATAAAGTGAAAAAAATGGTGGTCACTGTCCACTCATATTAAACATGAATCCCAATTAGTATATGAAAATAATATGCAAGATATAGCATATCGTTTGTTATCATGAACGGCCGAATGGTGCGTCGCTTTAAATGCTGCGGCCGCAAGGAATTGTGGGATGTTATTCTCTCTCTTTCCTTTGGTAAAGGATGCTCCAGTGTATCCTATGCTAAAGGAGATAAAGGAAACTTTGAAGCTCCTTTCCTTAGCATTTAGAGAATTCAAACAGCTCTCATCATGGCTGCTACTGAGATACTTCCGGGTCATTTCACTCCGTTAGGAACCTTCCTAAGAGAAAAAGGACTATTTGTCCGCAACCCAAGACTGGTATGCAGAGTTAAGATGATCAAAGCCCTCCTCTCGGAGACGGGAAAACTTTGTCTATGAAAAAGACCCTCACTGAAAGCAATTTGGATTCTCTTTGGTATCGGTGCAAAGATTCCCACTCTGTCTCTGCATTACCTCAACATCATCATCATCATCATCATCTTCACCTGACGCCACCACAGCTGCCAGCCACAGACAAGGCAAGTGTAATGTTCACTCTCTGCTAACCGGTTGAATTCAAATTTACACTTAGCCTGATTATCAACTTACCATCACTTTACAGCAGCTGCTTCCAGTGATTTTCATTTGGTTTATTAATTTAATCACTACCCCAGTCATATTCATATTCTTTCGCCGTAGCGTTATAGTTTTTTATTGTGTCTTTTTTTGTGAATAGTGTTAGCAATAAATGTTTTATATATATAAAGGCGTTGTCTTGGTTTTTCTACAACTTACTTTCCGTTACGATAGCTTTTTCTTTGCTCTATGTGAGTTTCAGTTAATTAATACCCAAAGCTTTATAGTTATAGACCCTCGAAACGGTTCATCAGTATTATTATGCTGACACTGAGGTTATGTCGTAGGATGCATAGTTAAAGTGTTTCTGCTTAATAATTCTAATTAGTTCTATTCTCCCAAAACAAGCTCTTTTCCCCTACAAAGTACACGTCAAAAATACATTTTTCCAAAGATGGTTTCTGTCATTTTAGGTAGTTCTTATCGTGATGATGTAATGTCATGGTATGTTCAAGTGTTCATTTTCGTATGAATTTGTTTTTAATTAGTCATTTGATGCTATAAAAAGGGAGTGTGACATCATGATTGACAGCTGCTCTGAGTGAAGTATAGTCGCCGAGCTGGAGGCTCGTAGGGTATAGAAACGTGGAGAGGAGATGTAACTTAACTTCCATGACTGTGATTGTCTGTTGCAGACATAAAGATTCGTCATTTTTATATCATACAGTCTATGGCCCAGACATTCAGCACCCAGGAACCAACTCGGTGCTGTAAAGAAGGCTTCAGAGAAACTGGACTCTCACCTTCGTCCTCCAGATTAATAAATATTATATTTAGATCAGCCTAAATCTAACGAATCGGGTTACGGGAGTGCGCAACAACAGAGGTGAAATTCTCATGCCTTTATTCAGAAATTTGAAATTTTTCTGAAACAGTAAATTGCTTGAAATGTTGTTTAGTTGAAGGCCCCTGTCAATTCAGCACCATGGACAGGCCCTATTTATTTACAATTAATTCTGATGTTCTGGAGATAAACAGAAAAAGTAAATGAATAATAAGGAAATATCCTAAACAAATAAATATTAAATAAATCCCATCATTTGTCCTCAGATCATTATTATGTGAAACAAGCTAACAAACTAGGTTAACTATCATTTCAACAAACATTGATGATAATAATTGGAATGAAGTGAATCTACTCTAAAGCAGATTTATCTTTCTCCATCTGTCCATTGTTCACACAGAATCTTCCATCTTTTCTCAGACAAACAGAAGCACATGGCTACTTATTATGTAGAATGATGTCATCGGACCTTCCTGGCCAACTGCTGTTGGACCTTGCCATTGGATATTTAATCTAACAATCCTTCTTGGTTGGCATCATGTAGCATTCCATGCAGCAGTGTTATGAGTGAGGGCTATACTCAATATAACTCAATAATATAATAATCGTTTTGAATTGAATTGACGTTTTGAAAGCCCTTCCCTCGGATCCCTTCACATCAGTCAGTCGGTAAGACAAACACATCTCAGTCAGATATACAGCTGCTAGAAAAAAAAAAATGTTTTTGGGTTGTGTCTGAGTAACCATTGCGTCTTTACGCAGGGAGCATCCTGTCTTTACGCATGGAGCATCCTGTCTTTACGCATGGAGCATCCTGTCTTTACGCATGGAGCATCCCGTTACGCGGAGTAAAATACACCACCGCCGTTGCGTCTTTTTCCCTGGAGCCTTGTGGGCCCTTTTGCGTGGTCGGACCCGGGGGCTTGAGCCCCGGTATGCCCGTGCATTAAGACGGCGGTGCAGGGAGAATGTGTATTGTCGGAACAACGGGATTTCGGAACAATGTGTGTCTGTGTTCGGAATAACAGGCTGTCGGTAATGGGCTTTGGGTCAAGTGGTGCATTTGTCGGACTATTGAGTTGTCGGACTATTGAGTTGTCGGACTATTGGGTTGTCGGAACAATGGGCAGTCCCCCCTCCAGAAGAGGAGACGGTGACCAACTCATGACCAGCCGTTGTCCTCTGCTCCAACAGCAGCAGATTCCAGTCGATCAAGAAACCGATCTTCATTCCAGGTCTTCCCCGCTCCCTGTCGTTCGTTAGTCACGAGTCTGATAGTAGTAGGAGAGGATGACCCCATCAGTCCTTCTGTCTCTGACAGCAGAAGGCCAAAGTAGTTTCTAATAAAGGGCAGCATTTTTTTACAGTACATCTTCCCTCAAATAGTAAAGTTCCTAACCTCTCAAATACACCCTAAATCTGAGGCTGTCTCAGTAGATGTCAGCTATCGCCCAGAGGCACCACACACCTGGCTTCTTTACCAGACAGCAGGGCGGCGTGGGCCATGTTCCACTTCATGCATCCTCGATGCTCTTTCTAATTCTCCAGTTAGAAAATGGTTAGGGGTTAATGATCTAACTTGTTTTACCCACCATTCTTTGAGTTTCCCAAACGTTGACAATCATCTGCTTCTTTACAGTTTGCAGTTGTGATTCCGGCAACGTTGAGCAAACTTCTTCGGGTGCTTTCACAAACATTGACCCGGGATCCGAGTACACTTGTCCCCAAAGTCCAGTTCGTTTGATCAGTGTGAACGCTCTGTACCGTACTCGGGCACGGTTCGTCGATCTGAACCGGAGTCCACTTGAAAACGTGGTCTCCGGCACGGATCATGTGTACTCAGGTACAGTTCATATCAGGTGTGAAAGCCAACCGTACCGAAACACGGAAGTGGACCGCTATTTAATGCGGTTAGCAAGTACTTTTGAAAGTGCAGGCTTTTTTTAACGTAGCCGGTCTCCTCCGAAATCTGTATATAAAACTGTTTCATATGTATGTCTGTATATGCGCGCAGCATGCGCCAATTTCATCCTCTGAACTGTACGGCCTTGGGTGATAAAGCAGGAAGGCCGGCGAGAGGTTCCATAAAATATAAACGATAGTAGGCGATGGTGTTGGGCGATGTTTGTTATTTTATTTAACTAATTTAACGGTCTGTCTGCGAAGAAAGGGAGCTGCTCAGTTGCTCAGCGGGCAGAGAGAGAGAGAGAGACAACAGGGGGGAGACAACGTGTAGAGTCGGCATATTTTCACATCAAACTCGGTGAAATCAGAGTTTATTTCGACCAAACCAGAGTTGGTGATTGTTGGAAAGACTAACGACGACGGTTTTGGTGAGTTTTATTTTGATTCTGTCAAGTTTGATTGAAGTGTTTTACGATGCTCCGCCACTAGAACAGCTGATCTCAACATAAACAAATACACGAGGATGATGACGCAAGTGTACTCGGGTACGGAACAAATTTACTAATGTGAAAGCTGAGCAGAGAGGGGGGGCAATCGTACTCAGGCACAGTACGGATCAATCGTACCTAATGTGAAAACGCCCTTCATCAGCCATGTTGAATAGGATCTGATCAAAAGAATGAGATTCTGTTCAATAAAAAAGGTGGTGATGGAATACTTCTAGAATCTGGGAAATTTAAAAGAGTACACCCTTTTAATGACATGCTTTCCTTAAAATCAGCACTCGCAATAATACTGCACCACTTTTTCCTCTTAACTCCTGATGGCTGATGGATGATACAGACCCGGCTGGGAGTAAATCACATTCCTTTAACAGCCCTTCACCCCTTTTGCCAGTTTGTGAAGCTTGTTATAGGACAGAGCACGTACCAACTAGAAAACAGGTTGTACTATTCCTCACAGAACTGCAGTAAAGCCAGTTCTGTGAGTATGTGTGTAGCCTTCTAAACTGCATGCTCAGCTCGCCCCAGAGTTCAGGGGGCAGTTGCCCATGTCAGCATTGCCAGAGTGCACTGATCCGATGACGAAACCTTGACAGGGATAACCAAAGCCCATCAGGGCTGCGTGTATATATAGATCTTTAGTTACTCTGGGCAAAAAACTATACATGTCTTGTGTATTAAAAATTCAAAAAACTGCTCTTCACGACTGCACTGCACAGACATGGGAATTTTATCCAAAAGACAGAATAAAGTGGAAAGATAAAAGGTGAAAAAGAGAAGAAGAAGACAGGGAGGAGGACAGGAGAGGGGGAGAGGACAAGTACTTTACTCTGGCTGTGTTGAATTAGTCAGAAGCTTCTCCCCACAGCCTATCCTTGGAAGGCTTAAAAGTGAGCATTTATAAAGCATCAGTGAGCTTTTTGATGCAGTGATGTTGAGTCACGTAATGAAGCCTTTGCCCCAGCTTACCTTCAACTTTGTCATTAGCATCCAGCAGGATTTAAAGAGAATTGAATGTGTCCTTTTACATTAATAATTTGTGTCAAGAAAAAAAGTTCATTTTATACCATGAAAACAAAAAGGCAGTTTGCATAATTACACAGAATGCCGGTAATGTTTTAAAATCTGTTTTTTCCTAGTTGTCCCATAAAAATTATTTTATTTAAAGGTCCCATATTGTAAAAAGTGAGATTTCCATGTCTTTTACATTGTAAAGCAGGTTTAAATGATATATAAATACTGTTAAACTATCAAAACGCTTAATATACGGAGAAACACACACAGCCCTTATTCAGAAATTGTGTGTTTGAAACAAGCCGTCAGGATTTCTGTCCATTTGTGATGTCACAAATATACAATATTTAGACCATTACAGTTTTAAACGTAAACATTCTAAATGTGTCCCAGTTTATTTCCTGTTACAGCGGATGTAAATAACATCAGCTGACAGGAAGTAAACATGGACCCCAAACTGTTGCCTGGCAACGCAATTCCGTTGAAATGCACTAAAACGGAGCGTTTCAGACAGAGGGTAAATACAGGTATATTCAGGCCAACAGTATGAGGAAGTAAAGGGGTTTTTGAACATTACAGCATGTAAACATGTTCTAGTAGAAACACAAAATACAACCTGAATATGAGCATGATATGGGACCTTTAAATTCTGTCTTTTTTTTCCCTAGTTTTCCCATAAAAAATATTTTATTTAAGAGTTAATTTCAATTTTCCAGAAGAGAATTATGTAACCATATACTAACCGTAGATGAAATGAATAAAAAGGCTATTTAGACAGAGTTTAAAAGAGTTTCCTAGAAAAGCCATGTAGTGTCTGAAGAGGTTAGCTTGGTCAGTTTCAGAAAATATGCATACTTTTATGCATTACTGTTTGCACATTACAACATGATTTCACTGATTTTTCTTCACAAAAGAAGTACATAATGACATACCCTTTAAAGGGAACTTTCAGATGAATGTCATATAAATTCCTTGGGAAATTATTAAGAAATGACAGAGCCATAAAGTAACTCTTTCTTTGCTATAAAATGTATTACATTTACAGTAAAATAAGATAAATGGGGCTATTTAAGGGGGCCATTATAAATCTACTTAAGTTTTACACCATGTGGCTTTTAGACTGAGGCAGTAGATTGACTCTGGAGAGACATACGTGAGGTATTTTAAAGAAAACGTTTATAATTTGTCAAATCAAGCAAGAGCACAATCATATTTATATTTCTACTATAGGTCCATACAGTATTTACTTACTCTACCAACATATCCGTGTGCCTGTCTTACGTGTTCTTATATGTCCTTACAAGAGGTGCTCAGTAAATGTGTGAACAAGTCTTTATCATTGTGTTTTCAAAGTACACTGACTACACCAGATATGAATAACGGCCAGGACACACTGGGAACATGAGCAGTGCGTGATGGCTGCCTCGCTGAACTGCTGCGTCTCTCACATGTGTGGTGTCCACACCGGCAGCATTTCTGCTGCTGCGCTGCTGCTGCTGTCAGTCTTTTGGTAAATGGACTTGCATTTATATAGCTAATAGTCTAAATACTCATTCACACACCAATGTCACGGTTTAGTGTCTTGCTCAAGGACGCTTCGACATGTGACATGTGGGAGGAGCCGGGGATCAAACCACCGACCTTCAGATCGGTGGGCAACCCGCTATACCTCTGAGCCACAGCCGCTTTTCTTTCTACATAGAGTTTGCCTTTCGTAATGGCCATTTAATTTCATTATAAATGCCATTTATATTTATTTGAGACAGAAAAAGGTTAAGAAGCGTGTTCTCATTTGTAATAATCAACAAATTAAAAGCCGGTACTTTATTCATTTATGGAGCCGTGCAAGTCACTGCATTTTCCACAACACTGTCCTGCAAATATTTCAGAATAAAAGCTTTTTTTTAACAAATGAAGGAATTCTGTCCACAGAAAAAAAACCCGCTAGAGGGCTTTTATTTTGAAACAGAAACAAGAGGTGTTGAGTTAGAAATAAATATGAACTTTTTTTTCATGTTTTTGACATATTTTACAGATGACATATTTTGAAGCTGTAGTGGTGTTGCTGGTATGATGTCAATATACGGTCAAAAGATCATCTTCGTTTATTTTTGCTGCGAACCGCACACGGTATGTGGAAAAAATAGGCAAGACGTCGAATCTCTAGTAGAGACACAGCCGACTTGTAGCCGAGCCTGAGCTGTGCTTCTCACGCAGGCTGTGCGGCTGAGACGCACGCACACGCGCTGCTCACACTCCCAGTGTGTCATGGCCGTAACACGCCAACTTTTTATTATTCGGTTATTTATTGCTTAGTAATTGCTACGCATTTTTTTGCTTTCCGCGTGTAATTTCACGCCACAGCGATAGACGCTCAGAGCACATGCTACGGAAGTCAGGTGATGTAAAGCGAGAAAGTCTGCGTCGGGAGGAGGACGGGGTGAATGGGTGGTTCAAACAAACACATGACTTTTACCCAGGAGGCTGCTGTTTGTGTCTCGTGTGAAACCAAAAGTCAACCGTTGACTTATTTGCATTGACTAGTTACTTACCTACTTATTTACTTATGTAAGATATTTTGCGTAAGAAACGTCCTGATTTTAACCCAAACCATGGTCAAAACAACAGTTTTGAATTCACAACGTTAACCACGTGTTTAAAAAGTGTGACCGTGCGTTGAGCATAAGGTTTAAGGAGATCAGACAGGAAGGATGTGTTTTTTGTACGGGTGTTGGCAACGCCCGTACGTGAGGAGTGGAACGGGGAGGGGCAGAACACATCTTAAGACAGGTCAGACTGATTTTGTAAAAAACAACATAGTTTCTTGTTAACATACAGTAAGAGTTGGGGGCTTTTATTTTGAAAAACTAGGTGAATCCCTAGTTTCCTTGTTATCATACAATGAGAGTTGGGGGCTTTTAGCTTTCTTATGCTAACTTGGGAATGAGAATGGCCTATTAAAAACAGTGAAAGCCACAGAAAGAATTATGATCTAATAACTATGTCATAAATAATAGGCTGCAGAGCTATTAACATGTTTTAGTGAACTGAAGTGACAGCTTGGACTAGCAGCAGACTGAATGCACCACTGAACTGAACAGATTCATTCAGTAGTGCATTCACTTACTGTTGTACATTCTGAAGAGCCTTCGTGATACTATTGTAGCAACTGAAGTGGTGAGGGTGATGCGTTAACGACACACTAAAGTGCATTTTTAACGGAGATGCAACCGTTTAGCTTCTAGGACAGCCAGTGACAACCGATCTTTGAACTGAACTGAGTGGTTGGTGATATCCACCTCTAGTCCTCAGGCTACAGCTGTACCCAAACGGCTCTGCGGGAGGCCGGTATCTCGTTTCACTTGATGCGTAACACCCTCGGGTGAATGTGTCCGGTGCCAGGAGGATATTTATTTTTTGTACTTCATAGATGTTGATGTCGCCTGGGATGCTGCTCGTGTATTTTCTCAATGTGTTTCTACAGCTCGTATGACAACTGGGTCTATCTCTGGTATCACATCCGACCTTCCGTTCCTATTCTTCATTACTGTTATTTCCTCTCCTATATCATAAAAATACAGTGTCCTGATTCCTGTGTATTCGTGTTATGCAAAAGGAAGACTTATTTTCTTGCAAACAAATTCCTCTTAAAACTTCTTAAACAACTAAATTCCAATTTCTGCCTCACCAGTTTGCCCTATATTTAAGACCAAATTGCCATGCTCCCAATAAATTAAGGGGACATTTTTGAGCCAAAAAATAAAGCCAGGCTTTGTGTTTTCATCATGAGTACTATACAATATTTCACAATATCTATATCTTGTTAAATTATCAGAGAATAAATGGCCATAGACAAAGCCTGATATTTATGTGAAAAAGAAGAACCTTTCAAGTCTCAATGACAAAACCTTGCCGATCATTTAACAGTCCATAATGAAAGAGGAGGAGACGTAATATAGGATTTTTACCTTTTGTTGTCTTTTGATCAAAGTCATTTCAGCCATCCATAAAGACTGAGGAAGATTATGTATTTTAAAAGGTCCCATATCAGCTAGGCGACAGTTTGGGTCCATGTTTACTTCCTGTCAGCTGATGTTATTTAAAAACACAGCAAAAGGAAATAAACTCGGGACACATTTAGTATGTTTACGTTTAAAACCGTGTAATGGTCTAAATATTGTATATTTGTGACATCACAAATGGACAGAAATCCTGACGGCTGGTTTCAAACGCACAATTTCTGAATACGGGCTTTGTGTGTTTCTCCGTATATTGAGTCTTTTGATAGTTTAACAGTATTTATAAAGCACTTAAACCTGCTTTATAATATAAAAGACCTGAAAATCTCACTTTTTATAATATGGGACCTTTAAGATAAGTGTCACTAGTTCAGGTGATGGCGCAGTATTTTAACTGTGCTGAGAAGTCACCTGAACTAGGAGATCCAAAGTACACTTATGGCAAGAGAACATAACACAGCAGGTGAAAATTGTGCACATAATAAATCCTGCTCTAAAAATGTAATTCATGTGCAGAAATGACTAAATCATGCTCTCTAATTACTTCTAATGAATTATCAGAGATCCGTGGATATACTTTGGATTTTGCAGTTTTTGTAAAAACGAAAATTCTGTGTTCAGGAATTATGAATATGACAGCTCAATTTAGTAATTGAGGACACAAATGATTAGTTTGAGAGCATCAAATAAAATTAATTAAAATGATTAATTTGACACAAATTATAATCTTTTTTTCCTCATCACACCTGATGGACTCTGTAAAGTAACTCCACACTGATCTGTATACAAACAGATCAGAAAAAAAGGCGAATTTCTATGCAACTTATATTCACAAAAAGTCTCTTCAATCTCAAGAACAAAAAATTAGAAAAAAAATATATAACTGCTTCTCTCTCTCTTTACGGTCTCCACTATCATACCACCACTGCGTGTTTCAACCCCCCTCCATTTCTAATCTAACACATCATTCCACAAATCAACAGGAGAAATGAGGGGCCGATTAATGTATTATTCTTCTTATCATTATTAATGCGGAAGGATTTGGTTACATGAAAAGTGAGGACAGAAATGTGAGCAACCCCTTTAACTATATTATTAATGCAGAATGTGTGTAATATGTACCATAATCTGCATATTGCAATATTACATATGGTCACATCATCCTCCTCTGGCCCATATTTGAGAAAATAATGCAATTTTTTTTTTTTACTTGATCTTTCTGGCTTTGTGTGTGCGTGTGTGTCAGAGCATATAGTTCCCGCAGCACCAGTAAAACAGTGCCACCAACAGCAGGACTTATTAGCCCAGTATACCCGCTCTGGGCCGCCATCCATCCATCACAAACGCCATATTTAATTGTCCGAAAGCCGTGTTTAGATCCGGCAAACTGCCGCTTAATTCAAGGCAGCGTGCGGGAACGGAGCTAGGAAATAATCCGGTGATGGATGACTGTGACCCTCCTTTGGGTAGACTACGACGAGCGGACAGCTGGATGGATCGAGCAAAAGCGAAGAAAGGAGAACGAAGAGGAGAGAGGTGAGGGAGGGAGAGAAAAAAAAGAGGAGGAAAACTTGGTATTCAGAGAATCACTCTAACTTTTCATCTGCCCTCAGGCCGGCAGGGGCTCAAGGGAATAACAAGTGTCTCCTTCAACCCCTTTCTCTGTTCCCGGGATACAGTGAAGTACAACCCCTCTAAAAATAGTGTGACTGTTATTTCTTTGTGTGTGTGCGTGAGTGTGTGTGTGTCTGCTGGCTAGAGTGGGCGAACTACATGCATAATGACTTCCATTAACCTTCACACTCGGTAAGGATGACGGAAAAAAGATTAACGGTGCATCTAGCGTGACGCATACCACGGCGAAGATTTGCACGGTTTCCGCGGCGACTTTGCTGACGCCGTTCTAATCGGAGATTCTATTCTTAAATAAGTGTAATGCATAATGTGTGTCAACTACCTCTTGTCTGTAAGAGATGCCCCCGAGGCGCAGTACCAAGAAAATTTCTTCTTCTTCTGCTCTATTTATAAATAAAATGATCCTCTTGAGTATGACCCATTTAAACCTAGAGAATATACAGTTTCATTTTATAACATGCATAACGTGTGCTATGTGAAGTAGGCTACTGCATTTAAACATTTTTATATTGGTTTAAAATTTGTAAGACTTATGATTCCAATGAGTCATTCAAAGTTTGAATTTGAAGTATTTTTTTTTTTTGAATGATAAATAACTCATTTGTTTAAGTGTATTTAAGGTAGTGACACACAATTGTTGCACCATTTACAGCTCTTATTTGGGCATCATGATTGGCTGAACCAAGTAGGATCAAGCTTTTTTTCAGTCTGGGTCAGTTGGTGCAGTCAAAAGACAAAACAATACAGTGTGTGGAGTCCAATCCTGACATTCTCATTACGATGATTGTAAAGGTATACTACAGTTTTCTTTTTGTAGTTTAACAGTTCTGTTGGTTATGATTACACTCACCACAGTAATTGATGCCTTGTAAAGTTGTACGCTCGCTCTCTAAAGGGTTGGGTTGAATGTTTTCGTTCGACAGCAAAGAATGAAGAAGACTGAAAGGATTGTCAACGGGAAACGTTCTCACATGGCTCTCACTTCTGACGTCACGAGCAAACATGGAGGTGGCTGAGCCGAAATGGCGGCGGCTACAGTGCTGACTGAGCTATCAGCTATCATTTGGGGTTTAGCGTATACTCTCACACGGGCGACCCGGCTTCAGCGACGCTGTCCTGCCACGTGGTGCTTGGCGGCGGTGATTCGCATGCTAGTGGGACATGAACACGAAGGAAAGGAGGGGAAGAAACGGGGAGGGCCATTTTCAAAGGGAGGGACTCGTTCCCTCGAGTTACTTCGTAAGGTAGACAACGAGCTACAACCTCAATTTAATCACAACGAGCCGTCCTCTGAGCTGGACACATAACATTGGTCTCAAATCATATTTTTCCAAACTAAATGTTGTAGTACAACCATGAGGAGATCATTGATGTGGAGTAATTTTGGTGGTACTACACTGTACATTACTGAAGTTATTGAATATTTTTATCTTTTCGGCGTTGCACTTTGTAGACGGTCCCTGACCACTAGTCTAACGGCCGGCTGCACATAGAGACCAATGTAATGTGTTCAGCTCAGAGGACGGCTTGTTGTGATTAAAATTAGCTTGTAGCTCATTGTCTACCTTACTGTGGTTAGAAAGAGCCGTTGTTTGTGTTTTAACAACATTTTGGTTATGAGTTATTGATCTAGGAAGTTTGAATCTGTCAATATCTTTCCAACTTTACAGTACATCATCTAGGGGGGCTCCGTACATCACCAATACGTGGACTGTCAGGAATGATTGGAAGAAGTGCACTATAAAGTAACTCGTTCCCTCGAGTTACTACAAATGTTCTCCTAGGGGTCTAGGGGGGCTGATTGTTTCTACTTTTCCCAACTTCAAAAATTCTAATTTGAACAACAACCTTAAAGTCTGCTCCGAGCTTTAGATGAGTCATTTTGAAAGCTTCTATCACTGTTATTTGAGAAAAAAAAGTATTATTTTTCAGTTACTATGTACTATGGTCAAGTAATATTTCCAACTAAAGGTGAAACGCTGAGGAATAAATGGTTTGCAGCAGATTTTCTGTGGTGAGATGAGGTATGAAAGGAGCTTATTGATATACATTATTTGCATTCGCATACTGTATGCTTTCAATGCCTTAAATTGCAATTAAAATAAGCCACGAGAACCTTGAACCACCAGCACTTTAGCGTATAAGCAAATTGGTGTTGAAATAGTTTTAGAAACTCTTTATCCCACAAATCAGTACAACATTCTCCCAGATAATACAAACATAAAGAACATCTTTATCCTATAGCTTGAATTGTTGAAAATAACAACACTGTGACACCTTTAGACCCTGAACTGTGGTTGGCCATGCTGTAACATTTAAAGACACAACCTCTGGCTGTGACCTTTTACTGATGACCCTTGGGTGGCTGGGGGCCTGGAGACTTGGACAATCTGACAATATGAAGGTGATGAGGGGGGAGGAAGAGCATGAGAAGAATGCAGGAGCCATGAGGGTGAAGCAACCTTTGGTTTAGGAAAAACTCCCTACAGGGGTGATGGTATACTGTACCTGCAGACTTCCAACAGCAGAGTAGGCCGCATAGGAGAACTGCTGCTTGGGCAGGTCATTGGGTCCACGCTGGTCACAGGGGGTCCCGTTTGGCAGGAAACACTGGTGGCTAGAGCTGTCGGTGATGGTGTTGGGTGTGGAGCCGGGCAGGCTGAGCAGAACTGTGTGATTGGACAGATGGACCTCAGTCAAACCAAGTCCCACCCACTGCCTGGAGAGGTACCTGGCTCTAGCTTCCTCACTGTCGTCTGATAGGCTGGAGTAAGACCTAGAAGCAGCAGACAAAAGAGAAGTGCTCGTTACATCATGCAATACAACGGTAGTTCCCTGCCACTAATACAGCGTGCTAACCTCGGGCCATCTCCATAAAAAATGATCACACTTTCCCATATTAACATCGGAACATATTAACATCAATCAAACAAGTATCCATGTGGTATTGGTTTTTGGCTGGACCGTTGCTCTTTCAAAATGAAAAGGCGGACAACAGTTCTGTTTTTAGATACAGTTCCATTGCACTGACTATCTCGCAAGCCACACGTCGCTACTGCGGTATGAACCCAAAATAATAATAATAACAATAATACAATAAATGTATCAAAATGATGCCGAAATAACTACATAATGATGCTGATTAGTAAAAAGTCTGAATTCATGCTTTGTCGGGTCTGTCCGCAAGACGACAAGCAAACAACTTTTAAAATGCTTGTTTTCTGAATGGAGTTCGGATCAATCAATGCCAGGCTATGCTAACATCGTAGCTGCTCCATTAACACTCCATCTAGGAATAAATACGGCAGCAACAACGTCAGTGATGACAGCGGGAGAATCTCAACGCTGATAAACTTTCACGACGTATATGTATATATTGAACACCACTTATATGATGAATGCTTTTGATACACATGCTTTAATAAAAAAACTGAAATACTTTTAATCTTGCATACTGTATGTCATGCTAACACCTTTTCACCTTGTATAAAATGTATAATATACTGACTAGTAAATGTTACCATTTAGTATTACTGAATGTCATTTGCTTCATTATAAGTTGTCTTTCAATCAAACATAAGTGGAAAAAACTGTTCATAAAACATGATAGACATGACCACTGACTATTTGTGTAACAACTTAGCCACAAATTCACATACTGACCATATACGGTCCAGCCATATACTCGGTTTTGACCGAGTCTTGTTTTCCATAATTTTGAGGCTTTTTGTGCTTTCAACAATGTATAGATTGACAAATATTGAACAGCTTGACAATTGAATAAGGATTCAACTGGATGCAATCCCAAACAAAAAGGTAGTTTCTGTAAATAAAGGGAGGCTACATGAATAAAAGCCATACTTTTTAAACTGGTACAGATCATCTAAGGGACAGGCTGTTGTTTGAGCCGGAGAACATGCAACAGAAATGTCTGTATTGTGTGTTAAGAGGTGAGTAAAACTCCCAGCGCAGGAGACTGCGAGATTGCGATTCTCTGCCCTCTTACATTTCACAGATATGTTGCCGTTCAAAAACCATGACATCTTTATTCACCTCTCGAGGCTTTTAATGAAAAGACCTTTATGACATTCTCCAAAAATTATGTTTTTTGTTTTTTTTCAATGGAAAATGTTAAGAAAAGATTGCTCCAAATACTGACATGAAGAGAAATCCACTTAGCACTTCGAAAAATTGAGGACGATAATGTCAATGCTTCTGCTAATTGGTCTTCATAACAGTGAAAATAGCTTCACTGTTTTTTTTTTTTTCAGTTTTGCTAGAGCTCGGTGAGTGTTCAGCATGAACCTCTTTTTCTTTCTCTCACACACACACACAACCACCTCCTCACAGGAGCTGCCAGTCTCCGTCAATCCCGTCTTCCTAATTGCATGAAAGACATGTCAATAATATTTGATCCAGGCCTTATTTGAGTCTCTCCTCTGCCGGTTTGTTTGGCGCTTCATGTTTACTCTCTTTATTGCTCTCGCTCTGAGAGGACTGGACTCCACAGGTTCAGCAATAAAGACGTTACCGTGGGCTTGGCTGGTATTTCAGCCTTTTTGGTGAAGAACAAACATGCCACATCCAGCACTGAACAATACCTGGGCCTGAGAAGATAAAGATATCTCAATAAAATACATTTATTTATCGAATATGCAGTTTACACAAAAACCACTAAATTATGCAATTTTCTTTGTGAAAAAGAACAAAATTGTACTCTTCAAAATGTCACCGTTTCCAACTAATGGGGCCGTAAAAACAAGAAATAGCAGAGTGGGTGTTTTATTACTCAGATGTATGAGTTAATTTTTAAAACATTTATGGAGAGAGAGAGTCATTAAAGGTCTTAGTATTTGCAATTTTCTTTCTTTCATTCTCCATTCCCAGTTATGCATGATCTGTCTGTGTCTCTCTGTGGCTATAGGTTCCTTTGAAATCCTTTTATTACAATAATCATACAGGTACATACATGAAATGTGACCTCTGCATTTAACCCATCCTCAGCATTAGCATATATTGTCTATTCACAGCACTTTTCAGCCTCACATAGCCAGCTCAACTTTGTTCGACTAAGCTGCTTGTAACTGCAGTCTAAACACCCAGAAACAAAGCACATGAGTATATTTCCAGAAATGCGTCCTTTTAACTGTCCTGATTGACAAAGTGCTGGCTATATAGATGGGGTATTAATGAGTAATAATCACGATAAGCTTTATTTACTATCTATCTGCAAGTGTGTGGACAAATTGTATGTAAGCCTGTAGTATGAATGTCTAGCTAGTGTGTGTGTGTGACATCTATATCAGTCTTAGCAGCAGATGGCCCAAACACACAATTCTGCTATTCTCTAGTCAGCAAGCCACGTCTCATAGCTCGCCAGGAGGAGCAGCAGGAGGCGGTGTGTGTGCGCCGCTGTGTTTTCGCGCGCGTGCGCGAGTGTGTGCATTTCCGTATGTGTGTGCTCGAGGAGACCTTCATCTATAAGCCAAGCTCTTGGAAGGACTCCCTGTGGTTTCGGGAGACATGCCCGATTCTGACAACGCCTGAACGTCTCAAGTGACTTTGAGTGTGTCTGTGGTTTGCACGCGCGCGGTGATCGACGCAAATGCGTGTTTACGTTCGTCTCTGTCTTTTTTTGACGGACGTGTAACCCTGATGCCATGCAGTATATGTGAAGACCACCCACCGCTTCGCCTTTCCTTAAAGTATGTGTCTGTCTCTACAGTAGTGGTGGTATTCAGGTTTTTAGTAATGTAAAAGTAGCAATACAACTATGTAAAATACCCCGAAAAAAATAGTTAGAACTATTATCAGAAAGTATCAGAAGTACAAAAATACTGTACGGTTCCACTAATCAGTATCTTCATATGAACTACCCAGTCAAAGACGCTGTTTAACCCCTTCCTTACACTGTTGCTCTTGTGTTTCTCTTCTTCTAACTCGTTCAATGCAGAGTATCACTCTGACTAAGCTAGAGCTCCATGAACAGTGCTTTGGCATGTGGGGAAATCCAAAGCAATATTACTTCAGTTTCGATGTCTATCTGTAGAAAATGTTACAGAGATGAAAAAAAGTAAAGACTTATTTTTAAATCAACACTTTCATTTAAAAATAAAAGCCCTCAAGCATTTTTTCTGTGGACAGAATTACTTCATTCGTTAACACGAGGCTTTTATTCTGAAATATGTGCCAGACAGTGTTGTAGAACATGCAGTGACTTGGAGAGCTCCATGAATGAATATAGCACGGGTTTTAATTGTGGATTATTACTATTATTTACAAATTACCACACATTTCTTAACCTTTCTCTGTCTGAAATAAATATAAATTACATTTATAATGAAATGAAATGGCCATTATGAAAGGCAAACTCTATGTAGAGAGAAAGGGCTGACAGCAGCAGCTGGTGTGAAAACCCAACACGTGAATCACACAGCCGCCACGCACTCCTGACGTTCCCAGTGTGGACGAGGCGTAAGGGCGGGCCAAACAAACAAGACTTTCACCCAGGAGACCGCTTTACGTGTCCCATGTGAAACTAAAAGTATCGTTGACTTATTTTTTCACGTCAGTCTTTAGTCACGTGACTCGTTAGTATCGTCAGCGCTGTGAGTCACGTGAGACGCTAGTCAGCGAAGTTAACGTCAACCACAACCATTTCAGGTTTATTTTGAAAGGACACTTGGCATGCAACGAGCGTATATTGACATGTCGTCTCCGGTCCGTCCAACAGTATCGCTAGAGGGGGTACCCCGAGCGTCAGTCTCCGATACCGAGGGGCACTGACCAAGCGGCGGTATTTGGCGTGTTGGGAGTGAGAATGTGTTGGAATGTACGACGTCCCCCATCTGGATTCTTCCTGAGGACACTGGTCTCTCAGCACAGCGGGCCACAGTGCCATTTTCTGATTTAGTTCATTAAAACTTTAATGGATCCACGTTTCAGACTCCACTAAACCTGTCATTTCAGAAGGTTACTATCCCATCAATATCATGGAGAGATGTCTCCCGCTTTAAGGCAGGAGGCTGTCCCTCTTGACATTTTCTTCCCAGCTAATAGGATTGAGCATGGATATCATGTACATCATCTGTGTTTATTTGGGGGGAAATTATTCCAAAAAGCAGTTCAGAAACTTGTAAGAAAATCTGTGATATTTCCATGCTGTGTAACCTTTCCCCATGCCTGCAGAGATGGTGTGATTGTTTTGAAGTGCTGCATTTGAAGCCGTCGTATTGTCTTTATCTGATGAGTGGATTGAATCCTCTCCTCTGAAGGCTCTCTACCCCACAGAGAAACGATGAAAAACTGTTTATCCGAAGTTCAAGCCAGCTGCAATTGTTTCATAAAAGCCTTTTTTAAATGTTTCATATCTTGTCTCTTAGGCATCTAAGCTTTAATTAATTCTTTATAGCCTACTCAATATCACTGACAAACGGGGTGAGGAGAAGAAACGTCTCTTCATCGTGATTTGAAACTACAGTTCAAAGTCTGGTCCCTAACTTCCAAGCCTAAATTAATGTTGCAAGTCAAAAGCTTTTTTGTATTATTGAAGTTGGAAATAATGTCGCTTCAAAGCCAAATCTTTAGCATCATTGCACCATTTCCTTTGAAAGACAAACAGACAAATTAACTATGGCAAAGTATGCGTTTCTGGTCCGCAAGTCCAATTTATTTAAAATCCACTTATTTCTCTTTGTGTAGCCATGTTTTTACGACATGTTTTATGCTTGTTATACTGATAATGTGTAAGGGCTATTAGCATGAGAGCAGGCAGATAAATCACATGTTCTGCTCATGCAGAGTGTGGATATAATTGCCTTAGTGGGAGCTCTGTGTGCATTCTCGGGCCAAGCAGACTTGGAATATGAGTCGCTGTTGCCTCTGCTGGCAGCTGCTGAGGATAATATATTCCTGTAGCACACAATCATTTTTAATAGCTCATCCATTTGTTCAGGAGACAATTGATTTTCTCTGTTTCCATACACGTTAGTCACATTTGATTTCTCTCATCCCATTTGCATTTGTCACATTTTAAGAGCGTGGCGCCTTGTGCTCGGGCTCCGTGATAGGAAATCTTTATTCAGGTGCCAGGGCTGGTGTTAAGGTGGGATCTAAGTGATGATGGAGGCTGCCAATAAAGAAGATTCAACACATCACTGGGTGCTCTATGCGGTGCGATATAGTTCCAAACAGAAGGGAGGAATTAGGAAGCTACATCATCTGAGAGTTCCATCACTGCTACCCCGGACAGGAGTCGATTCTGGTGGAGTGTTGCACAAGATGTACGCCAAACCACAATTACAGTAATGTGTAGCATTTCCATGTATATAAATTAGTAATAATAAGTATCTCTAGGGGACCGGATGTAACACAGTGATTCACCACATATTCAGTTGATGAAAAATGTACTATTTCCGTCTGGTTCGTAGAAAGATAAATAGGTAATTATAAACAATGGCAGCAACCTACGCTTAAGAGACACAAGAATAAAACAGTACATTTCAATTACCACTTCACTGGCTTACTCAGTTAGAATGCATCACTATGAATCACCCACAAAAAGGAGCAGAAAACGGTGAACTCCAAATTGCAGTGGAAGTAGGCCTATCAGTATCAGAAGATACTCCATACTGTAGCAGGGAACTCTGATGATTTTATACATAAAGTTCAGTTTGCTTGGGGATGTACTACTCAGCCTGTAAAAACAGGAAACATATACGCTAATGTCTTCTGTAGCACTGGAGAAGCTGTACGTTAGCGTCTTTGAGATCACTAAAAAGCGCTATATAAATCTAATATATTATTATTATTATTATTACCTGTTGTTTTTTATTTCAGCGTCCGTGTTAACAGGTTAGAGCAGCCACAGCTCTGCTGCGTCTCAGCACTCTTCTAGAGATTCGAGGTCTCGCCTATTTTGACTCGAGCCGCGCGGTTCACAGCAACAGTGAAAGTGAAAGTGATCTATTGACAGTATATTGACATCATACCAGCAACATAACTACAGTTTCGATGTCTGTATTTGTAGAAAATGTTACGGAGATGAAAAAAAGTAAAGACTTGTTTTTAAATCAACACTTCCTGCTTTCATTTCAAAATAAAAGCCCTCAAGCATTTTTTCTGGGGACAGAATTCCTTCATTTTTTAACACAAGGCTTTTGTTCTGAAATATTTGCAGGACAGTGTTGTAGAACATGCAGTGACTTGCAGGGCTCCATGAATGAATAAAGTACAGGGTTTTAATTGTGGATTATTACTATTATTTACAAATTACCACACGTTTCTTAACCTTTCTCTGTCTAAAATAATTATAAATTATATTTATAATGAAATTAAATGGCTACATGCTGTGAATCATGCAGCTGCCGCACGCCTGACGTTCCCAATATGGACAAAGCGGTGATAAATGACAGACAGACTGACTTTGAATAAAGCAGCAGTTAAAGGGCTGCTTCTCATTGAATGTAAAACAGGTCCAGTGTTGCTGTGCCCAGCTACACTGCTGAATAGCAATGCGCGCACACACACACTGTACAATTAACCTACGACACCCCTGAACAAAATGCTACATTTTGCTCTCTGAGTGCCGGTAATAACAGCAGCCAGGAGATGAGAAAGAAGGACATTTTGAAAAGAAAGAAAAGCAGTGCAGTGTTAACCATGTACAGCCGTCATGATCCTGGTTTGTACAAGGCTAATATTATGTTGGGACCTCTTCTAAGTTATGAATTTGCCTTTTTTAGAAATCCCATTTCCACGGGGTAATTAAATTCACTGATCTCAGAAAAGCTTCAGAGCAGCTGTACCTCAGGAACACGTCATCAAGTCGAATTATTGGACAGTTTTTATTTGACAAGAGACCTGTCTGAAGGCAGATATTTTGAAATGTCATAGCAGGAAGCGCACAGGTGTGAATGGAAATGAACAATGGTAATACTTGCACCTGTACCTTTCTTGTTATGACATGTGAGAATGTCTGATGTTAAAAGGCCTATACAGAATGAATCCCTTAGATTCAGCGGGGAGTATCATCAAAATAGCCATACCTATCACTTACTTTGGCAGGAAGTTTATAAGCCTCCTAAACAGCAGAAGTAGACAAAACACTGAACACCTGCAAGCCCGATATTGCCAAAGGTACATCATGCAAAACACTGCAATCAACACTGCATTAATGCTCCACCACAAAGCCGGCAGTGGAGGTAGTCCCAGAGCTAAATCCACTTCTGTGTAAAAGGGATGGTCGGCATGGCGGAACTACACACACACACTAAACGCCGATGCTGTTGGGTTACACGTCATGCCAGCATGCTGTCTAAAATCACAACTGGGGCAGCATTATGCCGGTTCAGACTAAAAAGTAAAGCCAGTGTAGTGAGGGCTCTTTACAGCAGTAGTGGGATCTCTGTATAAAACGTGCTAATAAGAGTGTCTCTGAGAGAAGAGATGAATATGTTGCCTGCCAATAAATAAACTGTTGTCATGATACTTCCTCACCTCTTAATTTAAACGTCTTTTAATTTGATTTAACTTAAAGGGAATCTATGTAAAAATCAGAAATTGCTTGTTAACAGCGACACCTGTGGCCGTTAAGTCAACGAAAGTCAGCTTCCTGTTGCTCGCGCTTGTGCTCACTCTACATTGACATGAACGAGCATCGCTCAAAACAGTGAGGCGACACACGTCAGCTAAAACCACAATATCACTCTATATTTCACCTGCTTGGCAGTAATGTTATAGCTGACCACACGATTATGATTGTATTGTATCATTGTAATCTGATGACTCTATGGGTAATACTCTCCTCCAATCATGAGCACACATTCGCCCACTGAACTTTGCATAAACATAGCCGGCCAATCAGGACGTGCCTACTCCCCCTTACTAAAAAGTATTATACTTCAAGTTTATTTTATGAAGTATACTTTAGTAAAGTTTATGTATATTTTCCGCAAAGTTATTTTTTTTTTTTTTACTTAATGTAGTAAGTACACTAATATCAAGGTAGTAGTAGTATACGTATAAATGTACTACTTGAATACTTCTTGGGACTAAATTGGCCCACTTTTTAGTTTATTAAAGTATACTTTTAAGTGTACTTTAAGTGTAAGAACATTAAACTTTGAGTACACAAGTAGTTTACATCTAAGTTGTATTTTGTACTGCAACTAAACTATGAACTATACTACAAGTATACTGTAGCCCACTTTTTAGTTTATGAAAGTACACTTTAAAGTACTCTCAGTTTAATAGTTTTTATACTGCAAGTATACTTGTATATACTTGCAGCCCACTTTTCAGTTTATGAAAGTACACTTTCACACTTTTACACTTTACTTAGCCAATAATTTATGTATTACATGAAGAGACTTTTGCTATTTGACATGATGTTTTGTGATAAAAAAAAATATATACATATTTTTCTCATCATTCCTTTCTCTTCAGGGAACAGTTTGCCCACTGACTGCTCATCACCACCTCTAGAACCTCGTCATATCCCCGCCTCTGCACAAGAACGGATCTTCACGACGCCTGCCTCGAGTGCCTCTGCGCCGGGCCGCAGAGAGCGGTGTTCAGCAGCCACCAGCCCTGCTCGGCCTCCAAACCAAATACCAGATAAATATAACACACGTTCCTGTTTCAATATGTATTTCCCAACTTCACGGGCTGACAAGAACTGCCGGAGAACTCCATTAAAAAAATTGACCGTCCTTCACACAATGGATTAATGGCTGTAGATTATGAGCCGCACCGGTTGTGTCCTTCGATTTCAGGCAATGAAGGGTGCATTTCTCAGCCTCATTAGAAGTGTTTGAAGGACAAGGTCTCGTTAGTCTGTTAATTCATATGTCTAAAAAATTGGAACTTCAGGGGATCCTGTTCCTGACCTGACACACAAATAGCGTACTTGTAGTGTGTTGTAGTCCTGCATCTCCCTCAGTGCACACCTGTGGCTCATTCAGCTGCATCGCATCCAATAATTAGTCGGTGTGTTTATCAAAAGGCAGAAAAGGCGAATCAGAATTTAATTTGTTAACCTGCCTAATCCCTGCCTTTTCTTGTGGAACCTGTTTGCCTTCCCGTTCACAGGACAATTCATTTGGTTATGGTTTGTTGGGTGCTGCCAGACTGTTGCTGCCTTCAAATTTTGAAGAAACAAAAGTAATGCGAAGATAGTTGAGTGAGCACACAACATAAACTACAAAATTAAAGATGGTCACACGGTGTAATACCAACGTTTTGCTTGATCAAGGTTAAATAATGAAGCCAGCTGATGAGGCCATCTGTTTTTAGAGAGACATTATGAATGTGTCGCCCAAATGAACACAGTCCTTTATTAATATGTCTTGTCTTTGGGGTCCCGATTTGTGTACCTACAGTCGATTGTACCCGTCCTGTGTATAGCAAAATAACATATGGCCATAAATGCTGACACCACCTGAGGGGGGTTTAGTGTCACATTCAAGGACACTTGCACAGAACACATGGTGGCTGCTGGACACAGTGTTTGCTTTTTGACAGAAATAAAACCTGCAGACATTTATGGGATATTTTCTGTGAAAAGCGAGGCTGCACTGACTGCAAACATTACATTTGAACAAAAACAATGTAAGAGTGGAATGACTTGTCAACTGCAATGCATTCCAGGTTTAAGCTTTTATGTTGCAAAATGATCACTTTCAGGTAATGATGGATCATGTTGGATTACTCTGCATGCATGCACAGTATACTAATGAACAGAATAACTCATGACTCATCCATCTTATCAACATATATTTACATTCACATTACTTACTGACAATAGGATAACTAATAATAATAATGTAAAACTAGAATGGCACTCGGAGAGTGCAGACCTCCGCCAAGCTGCCCGAGTATGATTGCCCCCCCTCTCCATTCAGCTTGCGCCATCATCCACGTGTATTTTTGTTTATGTTGAGATCAGCTGTACGTAGCGGAGCATCGTAAAATACTTCATTCAAACTGGACACAAACAAAATAAAACTCACCTGAACCGTCGTCGTTACTCTTTCCAACAATCACCAAGTGTGCTTTGGTCGAACTCAACTGTAATTCCACAGAGTTTAATGTGAAAAAACGCAGAATCTAAAGGTGCCTCCCACTCCCTCAACCCCCCCCCACCCTCTCTCTGCAGGCAGAAGGAAAGAGGCAGGGCGACGCGTCATGAACGCTTCATCAGTTACACTGCGCATGTCTTAAAGCCTGTGGTGTTAATGCACAGGCTGAGCGGAGTTATTAAAAACAATTCCCAAAGCCAGATCATGATCCGAATCACCACCAACATCTAATTGATTGTTCATAATGCCACACCCCACCCATCCATTACAGACTTTTGGAGTAATCCTGCTAACGGACAAACCAACAAACAAACAAACAAACCAACGCCGATGAAAACATAACCTCCTTCGGCCTTGGTGGAGGTAATAATAATGTAAAATAAAGCACAGTGGCTGAGAAGCTAGCATGTTAGCCACCTGTGTTCATTTGGTATGTCTGATAAGAGCAGGCAATGTGCATTCACATATGAAATCCAATCAAAATTCTAGCTGAGTAGCTGAAACTTCCCTCTCTGTTGATACAGCTTGCTGTCCCTTGTTTCTGATGCCAGTGAGACAACTTCAGATCTGTAGAGTTTTGATATAAAAGCCTCAGTCTCGGAGAAAAAGAGAAAAGTTTGTCTAGATGAATAATTTTGGATGAAGTGATGCTTCACGAGCCTCCTCAGAGTACTGAGACGGTAACATTTAAACCTACTTATTGATCCAAAATGACATGATTAGGTTAAACCAACTCTGAACATATTTAGGACCATAAACTAAGGAGTGTACACTACTTGAGTTAATAAATAAATAAGAAACACAACATGTAACCAACCCACACAGCTGTTCGTTAAGGCAAAGATTGACATAGATATAGAAAGCTGCCGGGAGGTGTGAGTTTGTAACAACATACCGAGATCAAAAAAAAAAAAAAAAACTCACACTTGGAAAAGAAGCTCACAAGCAGGTTCACATGTAGAATGGGAAGTGCAGGAAATGTTTGATTTATGCAGTGGAAAAAGAGCAATAACACTCCCACTCTCCACATCGTTATTGTCAATTTGTGGTAACCAGATTTCGAATCGACAAACTCCACATGCTGTAACATCAGAGGTACGAGAAAGAGAAAGAGACTTGAGAATGTGGATTTGTGAACAAATGAGATCTTTGATACCTAACCGTAACCGTACAGAAGCCACGCTGATGACAGTGTGTAGCAGAGAGTTATTACAAGGAATCAAATTATGGCAACACAACCAATCCAAGCCAAGTCTATTAATGCTCAGTATGAAAATAACACCGCAAAATGGTCAAAGCCACACCATTATACTTCTGTTTTAACCTTCCTATTATCTTTGGGGAAAATTTGAGCCAATGTTTAATGTCTTTAAATAAATTAGCTTTTTTAAAACTTTTCCTAATTTAATAGGGAACAGCTGTCATATGTTGTAATGTCATTATGCTGTTACTCTGTACACACATTCTACTGAAGAAGCTTCAGAATATGGTCGATGAGAAACTGAGGGAAAACCAGGCTGGCTTCAGGAACAATAGATCCTGTGGAGACCAAATAGCCACCCTCGGGATTATCATCGAGCAATCCATCGAATGGAACCCTCCTCTATATGTGAACTTCATAGACTTTGAAAAGGCCTTTGAGAGTGTAGATCGGGAGATGCTGTGGAAATTGATGGTGCCGTATAGCATCCCACCTAAGTTCATCAGCATCATAAAGAACCCCTACCAAGGGATGCAATGTCGAGTCCTCCATGAAAGATGTACATCAGAGGCCTTTGAAGTCCTGACTGGGGTGCGGCAGGGATGCTTGCCATCTCCCTTCCTCTTCCTCCTCTGCATAGACTGGACTATGAAACATGTAACCAGCAATAACCGAACCGGCATACAGTGGAACCTGACCGAACAGCTAGAAGATCTACTAGCACACACCCACCAACAGATGCAAGGAAAATCACACAAACTAGAGATAACTGCTACCTCCCTTGGCCTCAAAATCAACTCATCAAAAACCAAGTTAATGAAAATCAACAACAAGAACAACACACCAATAATCATGGATCAAAACCAGCTAGAGGAAGTAGCCAGCTTTACATACCTTGGGAGTATAGTTTCTGTGGACGGAGGTACGGAGGAGGATGTCAAAGCCAGAATTGGAAAAGCAAAGACAACATTCAACATCTTAAACAAAATCTGGCAAACAGAAAAGAACAAACTACCAATCCTTAATTCAAATGTCAAATCCATTCTACTCTACGGATCCGAAACATGGAAGACAACAACCAACATACTGAACAAACTACAGACATTCATCAACCGCTGCCTCCGACGCTTACTGGGAATCTACTGGCCACAACACCATCTCAAACGCCAACCTATGGGAACGCACCAAGCAGGAAACAATAGAAATTCAAATCAAGAGGAGAAAATGGAAGTGGATAGGTCACACAGTCAGAAGACAAAATAAATCGATCACAAAGCAGGCCATAGTATGGAACCCACAAGGAAAGAGGAAGAGAGGATGTCATAGAACCACCTGGAGAAGAACCACAGAACAGGAGATGAAGAAGGAAGGGCTGTCATGGCAACGACTAAATTTAGATCGGAGGGCACAAGACCGGAGAAGATGGAGGGGTTTCATCGATGGCCTATGTTTCTAGCCTAAGTAAGTAAAGTAAGTCTGTACACACAAAATCTATTGGGCATCTGTCCGTTCTAGGAGAGGGATCCCTCCTCTGTAGCTCTTCCTGAGGTTTGGCTAATTTGTGATTTGTGATATTGGACTATATGAATACAATTGACTTGACAACTGGGTAAACATAAAATGAACTAACTTTATATTGATGATATATTTTTGCAAGCAGTTTCCTGTTTACGGTGCACGCACAGACCATTCCTTGGGAGTCCGGTTTCTGGCCACCTGATTGATAAATGGAAGTTCAATATTCAATCTCTTTTTTTTTACATCTGTTGTAGTTTCTTCTTTAGTTTGGATTAATCACAACTTTTTTTGCTGAAAACAGCTGCCTGCTGCAGATGAAGGATGATGGGAGTGGTTGCGATTGGGCCAAAAACAGTAAAACCAAAACATCAAGCTGAAAGATGGGGGTAACTGCAGAGTTGGGTGACAGCTCTCTGTGGGTTCATCACTACATGTCAGCCCGTTCATATTACACAGTAAAATATCAATTAGTGCAGCTTTTAAAGTCACGACAAAACAGAATGTTGTCTGTGTCTTCATTTGGTAATTTGATGAAACACAAACGGGTCTGCTTGAGAGTAGCCACTTCGACACAACAAGCATGAAGAGAAAAAAAAAGGGACCACGAATCCTTCTGCTTATTCCAGAAAACAATTGCCTTTTCATTATGACTTTAAGTGGTCTGACAGCTTTAAGGGGAATTCCACTCAGTTCAACAATGAAGCCCCTGAAGTCTCACGTGTTTTCATCAAATGAATGTGCAGAAATGAGTCTTTAATGACTTAAGAAGGGAAATCAGAACCATTCACACTCATGAAATGCAAATCAAAGACCAATCCTCTTGGAATTAAACTGCTACATGTACTGTGGGCAACGGCCGTGTGGCTGCTCAGCAGTCCACAAGTGCAAATGCCAGTGCTTTATTTATGGCAACAAAAACATGGCAGGGATACTGGTTTGCATAGTAACACATGGCAGAGAAATGAAGGCAGATCAGGAGAAAGAGACTGAGGGAGGAATGGATATTTTATGTGAGACATTTCTACATACTTGGCAGTAATTTGTAAATGACCGGAAAATATTCTTCAAGAGATTCGTTGGAATCTGTTCTGAATTAAATAAATCTATTCCTAAAAAAAAGTCATGGCTGGGTTTAAGAAATAAGAACAACATCTGCAGTCCTAAAAGCCTTTACCCCTTGTCAGTAATAGGAGTCTGTGATAGAAATAACTATTAATGGCAACAGGATGAAAGCTTGACAAGCTTGCTGACAGCACGTTTAGTGTTTAGTTTTATCTTCTTGAAAAGATACGGGGACCGGTATCTCTCTAAGACTCCCTTGTTTGCCAAAGCAGACACTTTCTTATCAGTTACTTAATACTTTGGATCTAAACATTTGTTTACTGGGATATTGTCATTTTTTTGGTGCTTTGATTTATCTTTAAATCTTAAAATGTGAATGTCAAACCTCAAAGGGACGATCTGATCATTTCACTTTGATGTTTGATGCTGGGAAAAATGTCCACATTTGATTTTTGGCAAGATATGACCATGGTTGTAGGACAGACATCCCTGTGACACACACACATACTGTATATAGGGTACATGACTGCAGAGTAGTCATGAACTGCAGCCTGATCTTGACCATGATTTAAGGCCTTGTGTTAACTAAGGTTGATGTATCATTTGGTTGTGAGCCAAAACAATATGCTCGACTACAATTTGGCAGGATAACAAGGTCACAGAAATGAGACACAACGGGATCACACGCTAAATGTGGCCAGGGGCGTAAACTGTGTGTGTGTGTGTGTGTGTGTGTGTGTGTGTGTGTGTGTGTGTGTGTGTTAGGGGTGGGCGATATGACCAAAAATGTATATCACGGTATTTCTTTTGTTTTTTTGCGGTGACGGTATTGTATCGCTGTATTACAAAATTAAAAGGGATACAACACTCAAAACATGATTCTACCTCTTTTTCTTCTATTAACAATGTACGGGGGACATATCTTAAGAAAGAAAACATATTTTTTTAAACACAAATGTGTTTATTGGCTCCAAATTGAAAATGAGTTATAGGCCTACATGTGTTTTGGGAGGAGTAGCCTGCCCCGTAATGTAGATGTAATGTGACTCATTCAGAGTTAACAATAACAGTCATGTTTTTTAGTTGTAAGTGAACTGTAGCTGACTGTCTCAACAATAAAGAAGATTTGGAAAAAAAAATGTTATTTTTTCACATATTTAGCCTACTGTTGTTTTAATATTTCAAAGTTTTTTTCACCTCTTTTCACCACAGCCAAACTGTGAATTACATTACATTTAATTGAATTTACATCTTTGAAGAAACAGAAAGCTGACGGAACCTTTTACATCTTAACCCGCGTGAAGAAAGAGTTTCAAAAATATCCAGCGTAAAGTCACGCTGTTGGACCCGTACTGTAGAGAAGACTACATGGGCCGTGAGCAGCGTGGCTCGGCTTTGGGCTGCGTGTTGTCCAATTTTTCCGAGTGATGCGCGCGGTTCTCAGCCAAAATAGATGCTGAAAATGATCTGTTGAGGGCTGGCAGTAGCAGCACCGCAGTAGCAGCACCGCAGTAGCAGCACCGCAGCAGCAACGCTGCTGCGCTGCTCACCCGGTCTGTGTGGCTGCTCTAACCTGTTAACATGGGCACCGAAATGAAAAGGGAACGGTGGTAGCATGTACGTAACCATGGACATCCTGTGTGAGTGTGACATATCAGGTGTTCTATCTCCGTCGTGCATGTGTGTTTATCACGGTAATGACGGTGTTGCAAACCGCTGACGGTGATGAAACCGGTATACCGCCCACCCATAGTGTGTGTATATTTACTCCCCTACGTCCCTTGCTCAAACCACATCCACCTTCGAACTCTGCTGTCATTTATATTCAACTACACATGTGTAAAGTTAAGTGACTGCATCTTGCACAGTTGTGATGCTATCACAGTGACAAAATCTGTACACAGACAGACAGACAGACAGACAGACATATAAACACCTGGCAAAGTACTCTAAACGTCTTCTTTGGTAGTTCCTGTTTCAGTATCTGTTGATTACTCACACACTGACTCACAAGGTCAAAACATTACCACAATGGCTGTCGCGGCTGGTAAAAAGAACAAGGAAGGCGAACGGTAATATTATTAATCAAACTGTCCATAGTAAACATTCATCACAGTTCACAGAACAACTTCCAGGTTCAACTTTGACCTACTGTATGTGCTGTTTTTCCTGTGCGATGAGGGATTACTACAGTCATTTCAGGCATGGTCACTTTCAGTTCTGTCTTCAAATAGAATGGCTTACATTAACTGTTGGCTAACCCATCTAATTGTTTGACGACTCGTTTATTGCCCCATTGGATCTCAGCAATTACTTAAGTGTAATCTATAGTGTTACCATAAATGATAGACTTCAGACTTGTTTTCGTAGTTTTGTCCATCATTTCTAACAAACAAGATTAAGGCTTAGATGTTAAGTAAAACTTATTTCATGGCCTCATCAAAAAAAAAAATGTGGTTGGATATCTTGGTCCTCAAAGCAAATCCATTCTACTGGGAAATGTTGACTAAACTTAGAGGATTATAGCAGAGGATGTTAAAAATTATGTTTTGGTTTGCTTCACTTTTAAAGGTCCCGTATTATAAAAAAGTGAGATTTTCATGTTTTTTTATTATAAAGCAGGCTTAAGTCCTATATAAATACTGTGAAATTATCGAAACGCTCAATCCACAGGGAAATACACACAGCCCGTGTTCAGAAACTCTGCATTTGAAACAAGCTTTCATGATTTCTGTCCATTTGTGATGTCACAAATATACAATATTTAGACCCTTTACACAGATTTGAACGTAAACATTCTAAATGTGTCCCAGATTATTACTGGTTGCAGTGAATGTGAATGTCATCAGCTGACAGGAAGTACACATGGACCCAGGCTGTTGCCTAGCAACGCAATTCTGTTGCAATTTCGTCGCAATTCCGTCGAAATGCGCTAAAATGGAGCGTTTCAGACAGAGGGTAAATACAGGCATATTCAGGCCGACAGTATGAGGGAAAAAAAGTATGAACCTGAAAGTGAGCCTGATATGGGACCTTTAAAACCAACACTTAATCTGATGTGTCAAAATGAGCCAAAAATATCATCCTATGATATAATTTAATGATCAGATAATATCCACTACATGCTAATGTACTGTACTAATGTCCACTATGTTAAAATGTGGCCTTGATTCAATAGATGGGAAAGAAAATACTGGAAAATGTATGGTGCACCTGATATAAAGAAAGTGAAAAAGAAAAAAAAGATTACAGAAATGAAAGTCAAACAAACATCATGAGTGTGACAGCACAAAAACTGAAACAAAACATCAGTAACATATGGATGGGTGGAAGGATTGACAGATGAATCTTGGCTGACTGAAAAAAAGAAGTTGAGGTCGCTGAATGTTCTGTGAAGAGCCTCTGCTTCTGACTGTTCCTTCTAGCGTGAAATAGGGAGGATTAAAAGCAATACGATATAAGCGTGGTTAAATTGACACAAACTTCTAAGTCAAAGTGGTGTTATGGTATCAAGGAGTGACTTCACACCTTCACAACTTGGAGACTGATCAAATCTGAAAAGAGGCAGAATGAGTGTAAAGCAGAGTTGGGAAGTGAAGGAAAACACCCAGGTTTTATGAAAGAAACACATATACAGCTAGAAAAGTGCACTCAGTAGAGTAACAGATCTTCGCCAGATGTGTCTGCAACGAGCACTGCTGTTATGTTTGATTGAATGAAAACAAACCACAATCAGGGGCCGGACTGGGAACATAACTCAGGCTGAGGAATCAAACGTCAGCCCAGGCCAATATCCACACATTCACAACAGACTGTGTATAATGTACCTGTATTTCTTCTCTTTATACCGTTACAACACATTCTCACTCCCAACTCGTTATCTACTGCCTCTTGGTTCTTGCTCCGACCGTCATATAACGCCACGGGTGGGTTTAATTGGAGTTAGTTGAAAGCCTGGTTTATAGGATTAGGGTTACGGGTGCCTCTGCACACACACACACACACAGCTGATCTCATTATCTCCTGGCAGAGATAATAATACAACTTGCCCACATCATACATGTTTTCCTAGGCCCTTTGCCATCATGAAATCATATTCTCTAGGTATCAGACTTGATTTGGACAATTGTGTTGTAACCCTAGTTTTAAGGATGAGAGCAGAACCCTCTATTGAGCTCAGGGCCTAACAACATAACTATTTAAAGGTCCCATATTGTTAAAAGTGAGATTTTCATGTCTTTTATATTATAAAGCAGGTTTAAGTGATATATATTAATACTGTTAAAGTATCAAAACACTCAACCCATGGAGAAATACACACAGTCCGTTTTCAGAAACTGTGCGTTCGGAACAAGCCGTCAGGATTTCTGTCCCTTTGTGATGTCACAAATATACAATATTTAGACCATTTCACAGTTTTAAACGTAAACATACTAAATGTGTCCCAGTTTATTTCCTGTTGCAGTGTATGTGAATGACATCAGCTGACAGGATGTAAACATGGACCCAAGCTGTTTCCTAGCAACGCAATTCCGTTGAACTGCGCTAAAACGGAGGGTTTCAGACAGAGGGTGAATACAGGTATATTCAGATAGACAGTATGAGGAAAATAATGTGTTTTTTGAACATTAAAGCATGTAAACATGTTCTAGTAGAAACCCAAAATACAAACATGAACCTGAAAATGAGCACGATATGTCCTCTTTAAATCATTGCACTACAATTTGTAAGGGGTAGCTTAGCCACATCAGCAATATCAAACAAACTTGGTCCCTTGAGGAGAGGCTGGGTGACCAGATTAGAAAGCTCTGCTTGTGCTCATGGAACCAGGGTTACAAAGTGTAACTTTTGTTCCATTTCACATGGTCATAGCCACTCTCGACTGGGATCGATAGGGGTTTGGTGAAATTGTTACACCACTGCATCACGGCCGAGCACCAAACAGTCAAGTGATGAGAGCAGTAAACAAACAGCAGAGTGGGACACTGCAATGTTTGTGATTAATGTAGCCCAATCCCCAGCATGCGAACCTACAAAAAAATATTTTTTGGAACTGGTTTGCTGACAGACAGCTGGGAATTAGTGTGGAAGAGTTTTGGTGGACTGCCAGGTATAAAGGTCTGCTGGCTGGGCTTGGGGGAACTTATCTTTCAGCCAGGTGATCAGAAACCCCCAACCTGGTCAAACTGAAGCATGTGGAACATGGCACCATCTGAAGTGTATTGGCCAGGGGTCTGCAACCTGCGACTCCGGAGCCACATGCGGCTCTTTAGCCCCTCTCCAGTGGCTCCCTGTGGATTTTTAAAAATGGAAATGAATAACTGTTTTTTGTTTTTATTTTTATGTATCATTGTTTTAGGTCTATGGTACGACGGTACAACGGAGTATTAGGGCCACATTGAGGAAAATAAATTAATCTGAGATTTCGAGAATAAAGTCATAGGGTTACGAGAAAAAAAGCTGTAATATTATGAGAATAAAGTCAAAAGTTTATGAGAAAAGAGAGTCGTAATATTATGAGAATAATGTCATCAGTTTATGAGAAAAAAGTCGTAGTATTACGAGAATAAAGTCATAATATTATAAAGTAGTAATTTTATGTGCTATTTTCTTTTTTTTCGTAAAGTTATGACTTTTTTTTCTCGCTAAGTTATGACTTTATTCTCGTAATACGACTTTTTTCGTAAAGTTATGACTTTATTCTCTTAATATTACCACTTGTTTTCTCATAAAGTTATGACTTTATTCTCTTAATATTACAACTTGTTTTCTCATAAAGTTATGACTTTATTCTCTTAATATTACGACTTGTTTTCTCGTAAAGTTATGTCTTTATTCTCGTAATATTAAGACTTGTTTTTTCTCGTTAAGTTATGACTTTATTCTGGAAATCTCAGATTGTTTTTCCCTCAATGTGACCCTAATACTTCGTAGTACATTTGCTCTTTGGCCCTCACTGTATTAGATTTATATACTATATACTTAGACTATAAATTGTGTTACCTTCATCACAATGCTCAAATGTTTTGCGGCTCCAGACAGATTATTTAATTATTGTTTTTTTGCCTAAAATGGCTCTTTTGATAGTAAAGGTTGCTGACCCCTGGTATAGGCCATAATGACCAAGTAGTGTAAACCGAAGAAGAGCATAGCAGGGGCTCAAGCACCACACATCATTTATTGAAGAAATGACACTGTTAAATTGTCCAGCCAAATAGACTCAACAACATTCAGCATGTCATTGCTTTTAGCACTCTGTGAAGGGCCAAGCAGAAATCACCAGAGCTGAAACTAGAAGGCAACTGTATTGGGTGATCAAGAGTGAAATACAGAATAAGTGGGTTCATTTGTTGTTACAGAGGGAACAAGACCCACAACCCTGCATTGCTCACTCACAAAAATCAGAAAATTAAACCGTTTAACATGGTCTTTGTGGTGTACACTACTAATTAAGCTAAACTGCCTTTGAGCTGCGTTAGAAACCCAAGAAAAGTGTCAACAATAGCCAGCACAACAACCGAAATTAAAAAAATAAAAATAAAATGAAAGTCAAAATCCCAACTAATTCCAACCAATATTGTTGGAAATAAGCTGTCACACTTTACCCAATTTACATAGTCATGATGAGAAAGAGAACAAGAAGGAGAAGAGACTAATGTGGGGGAATATGTTATCTGCAGCGCGTTTCCACTCTGCTTTCCATTCATGAGTTTGGAAGAGAGTTTTGATGTGATGAGTTTAGAGCGTGGAGGCCAGAGGGGATGTTTTTGTCAGATCAGATCAAAGATGTCAGGCAAGTGTGGCTGCAGGTCACCGCAGGTTTACTTAACAATGAGGTGTATGACCTGAGGTCCTGTAGAATGGATCCCACTCAGAATCACACAGGTCTCCGTGGTCATTGTTGGATAAAGTAGGGTAGGATTACAACATCCATAAAATATAGAACCTCATGCTAATATCTTTCATCAGCCACATTTTTAAGTTTAGACATAACTAGAGTCAAGGACAACAAAGTATCTGTAAGGCAGATGTACCGATTCAACATCTCATCTCACTCATCTTATCAACCACTTATCCGGGGTCGGGTGGCCGGGGCCAACAGCTCCATCAGGGGACCCCAAACTTCCCTTTCCCGGGCCACATTAACCAGCTCTGACTGGGGGATCCCGAGGCGTTCCCAGGCCAGTGTGGAGATATAATCTCTCCACCTAGTCCTGGGTCTTCCCCGTGGCCTCCTCCCAGCTG
>CAKAKR010057267.1:22030-35692 GCA_916700685.1 Adelosebastes latens | reverse complement strand
AGCATCTTCCTGGATGCACAGTGTTACTTGGTGAAAAAGAAAATCAGACAGGAAATATTTAAACACACGGCAATATAAAATAAATCATTCAATTATCAGCTGTAGAAATAGTAAATTTTTCTAAAGAGAAAACAAATCATTCTCATGGTTGATAAAAGCCGTTACATTATCTGTTTTACAACCACTCCACACTCAGCAGAGAAATTAATATAAAATGCTGCAAAATGCAGACATTCACTATGTAATTGAAATTTAATCAATAAACCATGTTCATTGAGAGTTTGATGGTTAACACTCATCGTAAAACGGTTAGTTCCGACCAAGTAATTTGATTGGACAAGAGGCATTCAATGAGTGCTGATAGACGACAACAGCACAGGGACTGTTAATTATGTATCACTCCGCTTTACAGGCATTAACTACATCAGTGGTTCTCAGCTTTTTTCCTTGAGGGAACCCTTTTCTTTCATTGAGTTACATATTTTATGGATATTTCATATTATATTCAATGCATAACAATAACAGTACAGAACAACTGATGAACTGTAAAATTAAACCCAAAAAGCAAACTCAATACCTGCAGGAAGTTTGTGTAAAACAAACAATTTGGATGAATTTTGAGCAGAATATTTTCTGTGAATATTGTTTTCCTGTTGACTACCATTATATTTTCACCCAATTCATCCAAAAACAATGCATTTCAGTCACAATGTGCTTTGTGTGTGTATTATATACTTTTTTGAAAAAACACATGCATTCAGCCTGGCCTTGAGTCCATCCATCTATCTTCAACCACTTATCTGGAGTCGGGTCGCGGTGGCAACTGCTCCAGCAGGGGACCCCAAACTTCCCTTTCCCGTGCCACATTAACCAGCTCTGACTGGGGGATCCCGAGGCGTTCCCAGGCCAGTGTGGAGATATAATCTCTCCACCTAGTCCTGGGTCTTCCCCGTGGCCTCCTCCCAGCTGGTCGTGCCTGAAACACCTCCCTAAAGCCTCATCCACATCATGAACGTCAGGAGCGCGTGGTGGCTGCGTTACCTGTTGTTTTATATTTCGGCGTCCGTGTTAACAGGCGTCTCAGCTGCGCCTCTTCTAGATATTCGAGGTCTCGCCTATTTTTGACGCGTGCCGCGCGCGTTTCACAGCAACAACAGAGAGTGAAAGTGATCTATTGACTGTATATTAACATCTCATATAGTACGGAGTTTTAATTGTCGATTATTACGATTATTTACAAATTACCAAACGTTTCTTAACCTTTCTCTGTCTAAAATAAATATAAATGTTATTTATAATGAAATGAAATAGCCATTAAAAGGCAAACTCTATGTAGAAAGAAAGGGCTGACAGCAGCAGCAGCAGCAGACACGCAGCAGACAGGCAGCTGAAACACAGCTGGTGTGAAGACCTGACGCGTGAATCACGCAGCCACCTCGCCACGCAGACGCCATGCCACGCAGCCGCCAGGCGCTCCTGACGTTCCCTGTGTGTCCCAGGCGTAAGGAGGCGACCAGCGGGCATCCTTACTAGATGCCCGAACCACCTCAGCTGGCTTCTTTCAACGTAAAGGAGTAGCGGCTCTACTCCGAGTCCCTCACGGATGCCTGAGCTTCTAACCCTATCTCTAAGGGGGACGCCAGCCACCCTCCTGAGAAATCCCATTTTGTCCGCTTGTACCCGCGATCTAGTTCTTTGGGTCATAACCCAGCCCTCATGACCACAGGTGAGAGAAGGAACGAAGATTGACCAGTAGACCGATTCAACATTGCTAAGTAAAACCTGGAACACCCTGACACCTGGAACATGGACTGATGTAAAAAGAGCTGCTACAGGTTTTACTCATCAATGTTTTCCAGACATGGTTGTCTTTGGTTTAGTTTAGTTTATTTGAGAAGGGACACTGCAAATTAATAAATACACATGGTATAAAAAATGCCAGAATTAGCCAAAAGGCTACTTTGTGTCACTGTGTCAAAAAACGTAACCTCCTCATTCATTTCAATGAAGCCACTTTCCAGAGAATTCCTGCCTAATAGGACTAGTTTTATCTGAGGCTATTTACCTGAGGAGAACACTGAAAAGTCCCTGTAGGTATCCCAAGGTTGTGTTTGTTGTTTGTTGACTTTAGATCTTATAAATCCTCTGACACATCATTCACTTTTTCCATTAATGGGTGACACTGAACGGATTGAACATTACACACTAACAGGTGACATTTGCAGATTTCCACTTTCTTTGATGCACATTCAACAACATCTTTAGGAACAGACATCTAAAGGAGAAAATACATGATACACCTATACTGTATGTGATATTTTTATTTTGACCATAAAGCCTGCAGCAGTTCTGGTTATTAGTTAGTATCATTACTGAAGAAGAAGAAGCTGTTGTAAGTAAGAAGTTGCACGCAGGGCTTTGTTTACTCTGCAGAACAGGCAGCGAGTTAGAAATCTTTGCAAATTAAATTGTCAATGAAGTGCAAGTTTAATTTAAAGCAATATTTTATATTAACAATGGATGTGTAATGTGAAAGGGGTTGATGAACCCATAGGCAATTATCATCTGACTCTGCAGATCCCCCCCCCCAGGAGCTGTGGAGCCTTTTAGTCAAATTTGGGCCATTGTTTTTGGTTTTCTGGCCCACTATTCTGCTCTCATCAGCACCGTTTCCAGCCACAGCAACAGGGACATAAATATAGACAGTGCCATGCCATTTATATTCCTTTTAAAAGGTAAACCCATCTCCGTCATGTTATTTATTTTTTATTTTTTTGGTAAAATAGTCAGTAGCAATCTATAACAAAATGATATGCTTAATCTTCATAAAACTATAAAAACTATAAATGAACTATAAAAAACTATTAAATTAAAGGTATAATATGAGATAAGAAATATCCCCATAGCCAAAATAAGAATTTCCTAAAACACAATGTATGTACTGGTACAAAAATAATCCCTCTCAATCATCACTTATGCTCCACTAGAAGTGTGTGGCGGTGTCTGTTTCTACAGAGACTCTGCAGCAGGTGGTCAAATATCGCAGCTCTGTCACGCCCCTCAGCTTCGTTCTTACACCGGTTTATCCCACTTGCGAACTCGTTTTAATGTAACTTTTACAATTCAAAGAAATAACCCCGATATCCATCTGCTGCATACGAATGAAATACATGAAACACAAAAGCATATTGTCAATCTATCTGTCAGTCTGTGACTATCTGATATTGTTAGATCTCAGTTGTCACAAAGAATGGTCATGCACAGTAAAAATAATTGTATAAGACTCCACCCATACATAATTCTTTGAACAACAGCTGCTTTAATTCTTCTTTTATTTCTCCCCTTTCTGTGACGTGAAAGGATATACAGACACATCTGTGATCTTTGTTCCGCTGTGATGGAGGAATGATCACAATGCTGTGTAAGGGCTACATCCCGCATGGTTGAAGAACTTTTTTTTCCACTGCCTGAGTTGCCTGATTGGCCAATTTAAGGAAGACTATTTAAGAATAACATCATCAATTCCATACAGGCATTTTCTTCCTCAGCCAGATAGTGTTGCGGTTCCGTATAAACAAAATCAATCTCTCCACCTCTCTCTCACTTTCTCTCGCTACATTTACCCGGTCATGGTGGATTTCTAGCTGTGTGTTAATTGGCCAAGCCCGATGTGTTGGCATTGATTATTAACCCTTCAGAAAATCCCAGCGGGGGATGGCTGTGAATGTTGAATAAGATCACACTTCTAATGCCTCGCTCACTCTACCGTGCGCCTCTCACTCATGTGCACATCCTTCCTTCTTGTTATTTTGCCATTTCTTTCTCCCCTTTTCCTGCTCGCTTCTTTGCTCATCTTTTTTCTCTTTCAGTTTCCTGCATATTTCCTTTCCTCCGCTACACATTTTCTGTCTTTCTCCATTGTTATCTTTCACGCATACCTTCTCTCAGCATCTCCAAACAAGGCACAAAAGGTTTAGAAAGCCAAGGCCATAATAACCAGTTAGTTTTTTTTGCTTTTATGTTTCCTGTTACCTCCCATTTTACCAAGTAAACATCAGGTAAAACACGTGGCAGCTCATAGAGACCCAGGAAGCAACAAGAACTCCTGTAGAATTGTAACCGTCTATTAAATTTGATTTGATTAAACACTACGTCAATCGGGAATATGCACCATACTGTATAAGCACAATATAAACAAACAAAACAAATACATGTATTATTCCATCCTTTTTTTTAATCAATATTTTAAAATGACCATATAAATTTGCTATGATTGACCACATTGTTGGGAAAGTTACATGAAAGTTATACGAAAAGTGTAAACAGTTAGTCATTATGTATTACTTATTGAGCAAACAATTACTTTATTAATTATGAGAAATAGTCAGCAAAAATGATTAGCTAAATGTTACTTATTACTAGGGGCAGAAATACGTGTCACTAGAAACTGAATTATTAATAATGTATATTTTAATTTGAATTGCTGAACTTGAATAATTGCATTAAAAATGAATTAGAATAATCTATATTTTAATTTGAATTGCTCTACTTGAATAATTAAATGAAAAAATGAATTTTAATATTTTTATTTTAATTGCTCATCTTGAATAATTAAACGAAAAAATGAATTTGAATATTCTATATGTCAACTTGAATAATTGCATGTGAATATGAATAACATAATCTGAATTTGTGTTGTTAAACTTGAATAATTGCACTGAAAAACTGAATCTGAATAAAATCATTCGAAGTTGAATTCATTAGTTTGGAACGGGAATGCCCATAACCTTGAAACTGAATGAAACATTAAGAAATTGAATTCAGTTGCTCTGAAACTTTATTTGATCCTCGCTGAAAATTCAACTCTCTATACTTCCACATTCAGTTCTTACAATTCAAATTCAGTTTACTGTGACACTCAGCCGGTCGTCGAGGAAGAGCAATCGAGTGCAGTTTCACAGAACTCAGGTCGGTGTAGCTACGTTTTGATTAGTACGTTTGTTTATTGGATTGAACCCAAAGTGGCAGAAACGAGAAAAGGCTCATATTTTTGTTTGGTCCTCTCCGCTGTTAGGAGAGTATGCTGCTGGGTCCATGTACCCTCTGTCCAAAGCTGTGTTCAACTTGTTTGATAATATGATAAACAAATATACAATGCATTATTTAGTTTTTTCCTTTTTCATCTGAATAATAATAATAATTAAAAAAAAAACAGATATCCACTTGCTATTTGTCTTAAAATCGCCAGAAATTAAACCAAAACCACAAACCAACTAGTTTTTCATGTTTATTGTTAAATTTATAGGCTATCTGCCGTACTGCAGCTCTACAAAAACATTGTCACTGGCTATATGCTATAGGCCTAAATAGATAGATAGATAGATAGAGGATGAGCCGTCCTCCGAGCTGGACACATAACATCGGTCTCTATGTGCAGCGGCTGTGAAACGAGTGGTCAGGGACCGTCTACAAAGTGCAACGCCTAAAAAAAAGATGCTACTTAAATATTCAATAACTTCACTATTATACAGTGTAGTGATACTAAAATCACTTCACACATAAATGGTATCCTGTTGGTTATACTAACACTAAGTTTGGAAAAAATGTGCTTTTGCTTAATTTTGGTGAATATTTCTTTTTCAAAAAAAGATGCTATAACTTCACTGTTATACAGTGTCGTGTCTTCACACATCAATGATCTCCTGTTTTTATACTACAACACTAAGTTTGGAAAAATGTGCTTTTGTATAATTTTGTTTTTTTTGTTGGGAAAAATCAGCAGCAGCACTACACTTTGGTAGCACTGGGCTTAACTTTATAACAGTGTAATTATTGAATAGTTTTCACAATAAAAATTCACCAAAATCCTTGGGGTCAGCTTCTTCTCTGGAAGTGCGATTCATCTGTATCTTTTATTTGTATAAAGAATCTCTTTTAAAGGTCCAATATTATAAAAATGTTTTTAGATTTTCACGTTTTTTTTATTATAAAGCAGGCTTAAGTCCTATATAAATACTGTGAAAGTATCGAAAAGCTCAAGCCACAGGGAAATACACAGTCGTATTCAAAAACTCTGCATTTGAAACAAGCTGTCAGGATTTCTGTCCATTTGTGATGTCACAAATATACAATATTTAGACCCTTTACACAGATTTAAACGTAAACATTCTAAATGTGTCCCAGTTTATTCCTGGTTGCAGTGTATGTGAATGTCATCAGCTGACAGGAAGTACACATGGACCCAAGCTGTTGCCTAGTAACACAATTCTGTTGCAATTTCGTCGCAATTCCATCGGAATGCGCTAAAACGGAGCGTTTCAGACAGAGGGTAAATGCAGGCATATTCAGGCCGACAGTATGAGGAAAATAAAGGTTTTCTTGAACATTACAGCATGTAAACATGTTCTAGTGGAAACACAAAATACAAGTATGAACCTGAAAATGAGCATGATATGGATCCTTTAAATCTTTGGTGATGTCGCTACATCTCTTCATCATTTTAGAAGTTGAATCATCATCCGACATCATTCATTTTACAAACCAAAGCTGTTATTATAATCTTATGAGTAATAGATGCACAACTAATTTTGCTCACACAGAGTTTAATAGCTGCCTTTGCAAGCATTTTAGAATGTTTTAACAATCATTAATGAGTATTTCTATTAGAGCATTAGGCAACATTTTAATGTCTTTTATGAGCTCGCTGATCTGAGCTGAATGCATAATTAGCTGTTGCCTTAGTAAATCAAATGATTTCACACACATGAGTGTGAGTAAAATGAATGGCAAATTTGTGCTGCACTTTTATGTATTTAAATTTAGCCATTAATATTTACAGTATTGCTACATATGTCAACAGTGCATATATATACAAATTGAAGCCATATTTTTACACTTGACATACCTATATGTAGTATGCCAATATGAAAATAAAATGCGAGACAACAAATAAGTAAAATTACGTGCAGTGTAAAGGTAGTATCATGTTCACATCCACAGCTGACTATGAGCTAAATCACAGCTTTTTACCGCACACGCTACGGCAGTCTGAAGTAGCAAAACAGACATGCTGCTGTAGGAAAATGTCATCGACCATCACTAAAAGCAGAACACGTACTTTACGTGTCAATACACACCACCTTTCAACTGCAATGTCACAGCAGGGCACCAGCTAATGTGAAAGTCAGTGACATTTTTAAGTGCTCACACCTTCTCTACAGGGAGCCACCTTAATAGTTTAACCAACCCGTGTGTTTGGATTCTCTAAATATGGGTGTGAGTGGCTGAGAATAGTTGGTGTGAGGGGAACAGTCACTACTTCCTGACTGCACACAACATAAGATTAGATAAACAGCAGGCTCCTCCTTATAAGTTGGTAAGATTTCGATAAGGCTCTCTTTTTGCTTTATTATGTGTGTTGGGGTTTATATTGTTTATTATGGAGGACAGAATAAAAAAAGAAATAAGCAAATGATTCGATAAGTACATAAATGTGCCATTAAATGTACCAAAATTAATATAAAAAATAAATGTAGGCATTAATTAATTGATAAATTGTGACATCAATTGATATTTGTGTTTTAATTTGCTTCAATTATTTATCTTTGTAGTAATTCCCTATCTAATCTATTTACTCTTCTTTTAAATTTTCCATTTATTTATTTATTTTCATTAACTTTTACATTTATTTATTTTAATTATATTTCTAAATGTATTTATTCATTATTAAATTGTATGTATGTATTTATTAATTTATTTATCTATGCATGATTTTCCCTTTGCAGTAGGAAAGCAAAGCAGCTGTTGTTACCTGTTGGGCTGCAGTTTGCCATGTTATGATTTAAGCATATTTTTTATGCTAAATGCCAGCCCGTTCTCATTCCCAGGGCATCAAGTAACACAGGGCTTTCATCGAGGAGACAGCTGTCCGTGTCCTGTGTGTTACGTTTCACTTTCACCAAAGAGACAAAACTCTGGTGCTTTTTTGACAACAGCCGCTAGATGCCGCTGCAATAGAGCTGCCGCCATTTTGGACTGAAAACGCCAATGAGTCTATGGCCATGAATGTATAAAGAGATGTCTGTAAATCAGAGGATCATTTTTTTTTAATCAACTTCCCAGTAGGAATACTTAAATATCCCTCATTCAAATCATTATGTCCATAAAGTTGTAAAATGTACTAACATCTGAATCCAGAGTTATTTTCCTCGTCATAATGAACGGTCATCAGACCCACGCGACTGCACCGCCCTGCACGCTCATATGACATATCCGGCTCTGCCAGCTTCCTGCTAGCTGTACGCAGCTGTAATAATGGATATATTGGCTGTAATTCATCACTTGTATTATCTTATAATAGACCCATAATAAGCCTGTACCGTGGTGGATGTATTAACGTCTCTGATTAATAAAGAAGTTTAATAAATAAATAAGTAAGTAAATAGTTATATAATATATAATAGTTAATCCTATGCATATTTATACTATTTTATAGTCAAAGGCCATTTCGGTAAAGACATTAAATATATGACAATAGCGTTTAACTGGCGTCCGGTAGTCACTTTCATTCCAAAATGGCGGAAGCGTAGCTCTGCTGCTGGGCGCTGATGTTGCAATGGAGTGACCAATTGACTCCACTTCTTATCAATAAACGTTCTTTGCCCTCACTTTGTAATCAGCTGATTTTTTTTGTGCCGTTGTCTGTGTCCCGTGTTCATGACGTCAAGTCACATTTTCACTGTACAAACATCGTAGTTTTAAACCAAACCATGTTAACTAAACCTAATTAAGTGGTTTTGTTGCATGAACCTAAACAATGTTTTTTGTTTAATTCCCAACATTAAGCACGTGTTTACTGTGAGCGAAAAAAATTCACACTTCCTGAAGAATACAATCCCTGCCACCTCCACACACAATTCACAAGTTGAAAGGCAGCTTCCTTTATATCATAAAACTCGTTTCAGAAAGCTATCACTCATGCAATTTCCTGACTTAATCTAAATGGATTGGAAATAACTGCATTTGCTTGCACTTCCCCCAAACCTGATCATTAATGGATTAATTCACTCCGACAGGCAGGAGAAGTCAACAGATACACATGATGAAACCGAATACACATCATTTAGAAAGTTGTCGTGAGTGTGTGTGTGGGTGGGCTGGATGTTGTTTTGTATGATATGAATGTACTGTATGATTTTAACCCTGAGGAGCATGTTTTTTTGCTGCGGCACAAATACACTCACATCCCATGTAACACTTAACCCTCTACTGTGCCTCCCACTGATGCACAGTAGTCACTGTTCACCTGGCTCTGTTTGAAGTCAATCCACAACCTCGGGGTCATGAAAAACATTTGGCTTTATGATGAAACCTGTGCACATGTGCATGCACTCACCGATATGCAAATGTTTTTTTGAAGTCATTCTAGCTGCGGGCATTGGAGAGACTGATAGCGATGCAGCTCTTTAATATTTAAAATGCAAGATGTTATGCTGCTTCTTTGTAGCTCATATTCAAACTGCACCAACACAAGCTATTAATCTCTACTCAGCTGCTACTAACCTGCTAAATATCACTGCACACTGAGAAGTTTGAAAATCAAAATATAGTTAGGAATATGTCTGGAAATTACGTTATTGACCCAAGTACTTGTGATCATAAATTAAAAAAGGGGAAAGGAAATGAAAAGGAAAAGAGGTACGGAGAATAAGAATACTTAAAGCTGAAGTAGGTGAGATTGGAGCAAATATGATTAAAAAAAGCTATTTTTATAAAACCGCTGTCGCTATATCGTGACAGTAGTACATGAAACAGGTAACCTGAAAAAAATCATGTGCCTCTGTGTCCTCCGATGCTCCCAACGGCATCTGCAAGATTTCATAGACCGGAGGAAAACAAGCAGTAAGAGCTGATCTGAGGTCCGCTGTCCATCTGCCGTCTATGAGAGCCGGCTGTCAATCACTCGCGAACTCCGACCAAACGGTCAAACTAGGCAGCGCTGATCAAATATGAATCAATATTATGTTAAGTTAATGCCTATTTCTCTCCTCAAATGATTTCAGAATCATCTTGTAGTGCACGGTTTAGCTGTAAAATGAGAACGTTTGTGACGCCGCCGCCATTGTGAAATCTGGTGAAGAAACGCCAAGTTCTGGTCACATGACCGGAGCACAGCCAATAGGAACGCTCTCTCAATGAAATGACCTGTGATTGGTCAAAGTCTCCCATGACAAGCTAGATTTTCTAAAGCCTGAAAACAGAGCCATGAGGAGGAGCAGAAGTCTAGTTTTCTCTCAGAACACTTGAATTACAATATGCTGAAAGGTTATCATGGAATTTTTGCCCAATGATGCCAAAAATATACTGCCTACTGACACTTTAATAGGAACAGTAAAACACACACACATCTAATCAGTTGCACATCCTCCATCAACTACAAGTTCAGCTCTAACTGCAGATTTTCACAAAAAGAAATGTCATCATGATGCACAACTCTCATTACGGGGTGTTCACACCAAATGCAAAGCTAGCTTTTTGTGCGGCGCAATTACATACAAAGTTAATTTAAATATGCAATATTTGTGCCAGGCGATGTGAATGACACAGGATCTGGATTTGGAAAAACTAGTCCATGAATTTATCTTCAGCCGACTTGACTACTGAAACGGCGTCTTTACTGGTCTTCCTAACAAAATCGATCGCTCCCTGTCTCTCAGAGAAATTGATTTGAAAATACTCCTGCTGGTTTACAAAGCACTTAACGGTTTAGGGCCAAAATACATTTCTGATCTTCTGCTATGTTATGAACCATCCAGACCTCTCAGGTCATCTGGATCAGGTCTGCTTAGTGTCCCCAGAGTCAGAACTAAACATGCAGAAGCAGTGTTCAGTTTTTATGCACCAAATATTTGGAACAAGCTCCCAGAAAACTGCAGGACCAACTCCAACTCTGAGTCCTTTTAAATCAAAGCTTAAAACGTTCCTGTTTGATGCTGCCTTTTATTAAACCAAATCATTATCTTATACTGCACTATAACTTTTACTCGTGTGTTATACTCTATTTTAGCTTCTGTTCTAGCTATTATTTTTTAGCTTGTTTTTATTTTCTAATCTTTAACGTTTTTATGACTGTTTTAATTATGTCTTAATGTTCTTTTGCACTTTGTCGCAATGTTCTTGAATGTTTGTGTAAAGCACTTTGAATTTCCCTGTTGCTGAAATGTGCTCTACAAATAAAGCTGCCTTGCCTTGCCTTGTGTAACACTTATAAAGAATCGACAGTAAATGCTACAATAGGAAAATGTGAAATAATACATGGGCTAGCATAGGGCTAGGTTCAACTACTGGAGCACAGTGAAATGTTTAAAGAAGACTCAGAAGCAGGGATTTAAATGCAAAAAAATACCGGCTTTAGTAGTATAGAAATATGATAAAAGATTTGACGTCAGAAATATGAACAAAGGAAATACTGCAGTATCAAGTTCAAAATATCAACTCTATCTTTGGTGCACCCTTTAACCTGAATATTCCGTATTAAACTTAAATTCAAGTATAAGTTTCAAAATTCACATTCAGTTCAAACACTCGTGTAAAACAAAAAATAACTAGAAAAGCAATTTCTGAAGAAATTGCGGTGTGAATGCTAGATGCTGAAGAGCTTTAATCTGTATGAAGAAGGATACAGAATCAGAATCAAAAGATTATGAATCAGTAAATAAAAGTTGTAATTGCATGAAAAGCAGCTGAAGCCTTATAAATAGTTAGTTCTGAGTTCCCTTTTAAGAAAGTTACCTTCTGGGGCTTTTATTTCAAAAAACTAGGTGAATCCCTAGTTTCCTGTTAACATACAAAAAGGGGAATTTTACCAAGCTCCAAACAAAGTTAAATATTTCAAAAAGTACAAATGGGATGAATGAAAGTTGAATAATAGCAAGAATCTACGGAAGATGTGGAACATTTTACAGTTTGAACGGAGTTTCTAGGCGCAAGTATGAATGAGCAGTGAAGAGTTGAAAATGCTTGAAAATGTTTAAATTCTGAACATTTCTTCCATTCATTTCAATGGGGTATTTCTGATGAATTATGGTTAATAATTCTGAAAATATGAAAGTTATGAATGAGAAAAGTAATAGCCATCATGTCCTAATTTAGCTGCACGTTTTGATGTTTGAATGGTGTTTCTATGTTGAAAAATGTGGAAGGAGTAGCGATGCAAAAAAAGTGGTCTGACGAAAAATAAAAATAAACTTAGTAGAATAACATATGTTGTGAATGTTTCCAGCATTCACACCAATAATATCAAACATTTTACAAACACCATTCACTGAAGGAGGCTATCCTACTACTCGGCCACTAACACACATATCCTGGAATTAAAAGGTAAGTTCAAGTCGAAGTCCAATAAAAAGGAGTCCCAAAAAAAATAGGAACGAGCTCAGAGTTCCATAAATGAGGAAAAATCGAAGTCTGGGGTGTTAGGAGTTCAGAGTTCCAGGGCATGGGAAAGTGTGTGGGAAAGAGGGGGAATTGTTTGATAGGGCTGAGTGTGAGGGTGTCTACAGATACTGGGCCTACCACACCGCAGAGTGCAGCAGGATCTATCCAGGGACCACAGGATCTCTTAGGTCTCTCCTCTCTAGATCTAGGTGGGATAGCTCGCCATCTACATCACTGGAAGGTCCAAGGCACAAAACAAACCAAAAGAAAAAACCTGACCTGTCAACAGACAGGGTCAGAGAAATATCATGAGTATCAATTATCTATCTATTTTGTCTGTAGTTACATCATTAAATTTGCATTGACACAAACTTTAAATGAAACAATTATATTTTTGTACTTGCCCTTTAACACGGCAAGTTATAGATCAAAATAGTTTAGCTGCCATAGAAATCAGCAAAAAGTTACATAAAGTGCAAAATAAAATGACTTCCATTCATGGAATAACCTTGTAAATAAACCTTGTAAATAAACAGCTGGTACCTACACAATAATTCAGTAAAATGACTCCATTAATGCAACATAAAATGAAATCCCTCATTGAAATTAAATGATCATGCTCACGATTTCTGTGCTGAGAAGGCTGGACAAGCACGAAAGACAGCATCCCGGCAGAAAACCCGTGTCTACATAAACATACAGTATAGCTAATGAGGCTAATGTAACTTCAATGCCTTTAAATCAGATAAATTAGCTTTCATTGTGGATGAAATTACAATGAAATAAATGGTCAATGGACCATTTGCATTACCTGGCTTCTTGAAGCAGTAAACAAGGGAAGGTTTTCAGCGAGGGAAAGTCAAGGGGATGTCCGCACTTCCAAGCTAGCGCGAGCAGTTAGCGCGCGGCTAATTAGCAGCTAACAACAGCAAACGAGTTTACTAACTCACTTGTATTTACTCTCAACTACCGACCACTGCCGTTTTATAGTCTCCAGTAAAACCCGTTTTAGTTGTAGCTCCTAGTTGTCTTCTGTTTCTCTCCTTATTTCTTTAACTTTTATATCAACACACTCTACTATCACGCTCTCCGTCTCTCTGCATCTTGCGCTGGAAATCACACACGCACTTGCTACCTGACGGGAGCAGGTGGGCGGGACTAGTCGCCACAGCGGGTTGCTGGTTGGCTGAGATAACAGGTTCACAACTGTATTCATTGGATAGCAAC
>CAKAKR010057267.1:0-22010 GCA_916700685.1 Adelosebastes latens | reverse complement strand
CTTTCACTGTCTGTGACATATTCTACAGATGTCTAGACATGGAAACTGTAGTAATCTTGCTGGTATGATGTTCATATACAGTCACTAGATCACCTTCACTGTCTGTGACATATTCTACAGATGTCCAGACATTTAAACTGCAGTAAAGTCTTGCTGGTATGATGTTAATATACAGTTAATAGATCACTTTCACTGTCTGTGACATATTCTACAGATGTCTAGGCATGTAAACTGTATTATGTAGCTGATATGATGTCCATATACTGTCAATAGATCACCTTCACTGTCTGTTGCTGCTGGGACACGCAGCCGAGACGCGAGCGGCTCGCGTGTAAAATAGGCGAGCCTTCTATTCTATAAAATAGACGCACGTAAGACGCGCATCTCATGCGGGCAGTGTGTCCACTCTAACCTGTTAACATGGACGCCGAAATAAAAAACAACACGCTACGCAGCCGGCACGCGAGCCTCATGCGGGCAGTGTGTCCACTACTTGAGTGTGAGGGTGTCTGCAGATACTGGGCCTACCACACCGCAGAGTGCAGCAGGATCTCTTAGGTCTCTCCTCTCTAGATCTAGGTGGGATAGCTCGCCATCTACATCAATGGAAGGTCCAAGGCACAAAACAAACCAAAAGAAAAAACCTGACCTGTCAACAGACAGGGTCAGAGAAATATCATGAGTATCAATTATCTATCCATTTTGTCTGTAGTTACATCATTAAATTTGTATTGACACAAACTTTAAATGAAACAATTATATTTTTGTACTTGCCCTTTAACACGGCAAGTTATAGATCAAAACAGTTTAGCTGCCATAGAAATCAGCAAAAAGTTACATAAAGTGCAAAATAAAATGACTTCCATTCATGGAATAACCTTGTAAATAAACCTTGTCAATAAACAGCTTGTACCTACACAATAATTCAGTACAATGACTCCATTAATGCAAAATAAAAGGAAATCCCTCATTGAAATTAAATGATCATGATCACCGATTTCTGTGCTGAGAAGGCTGGACAAGCACGAAAAGACAGCGTCCAGGCAGAAAACCGCGTGTCTACATAAACATACAGTATAGCTAATGAGGCTAATGTAACTTCAATGCCTTTAAATCAGATAAATTAGCTTTCATTGTGGATGAAATTACAATGAAATAAATGGTTAATGGACCGTTTGTATTACCTGGCTTCTTGAAGCAGTAAACAAGGGAAGGTTTTCAGCGAGGGAAAGTCAAGGGGATGTCCGCACTTCCAAGCTAGCGCGAGCAGTTAGCGCGCGGCTAATTAGCAGCTAACAACAGCAAACGAGTTTACTAACTCACTTGTATTTACTCTCAACTACCGACCACTGCCGTTTTATAGTCTCCAGTAAAACCCGTTTTAGTTGTAGCTCCTAGTTGTCTTCTGTTTCTCTCCTTATTTCTTTAACTTTTATATCAACACACTCTACTATCACGCTCTCCGTCTCTCTGCATCTTGCGCTGGAAATCACACACGCACTTGCTACCTGACGGGAGCAGGTGGGCGGGACTAGTCGCCACAGCGGGTTGCTGGTTGGCTGAGATAACAGGTTCACAACTGTATTCATTGGATAGCAACCACAACTTGACACTTCACACTAGCTTAGTTATTTTTGCTTGAGTGACATTACAGAAGCACAGTAATTCATAATATGAGGGTTTTTCTGTCTTTTTAATGCAACCCATTATATCATGTGGGTTACACTTGCCTTACACATCATACAAATTATTCTTGCTAAACTTTAGCATGTAAACATTGTAACTGTGAGCATGTCGATGTTAGCATTTAGCTCAAGGCACTGCTGTTCCTAAGTGCAGCCCAACAGAGCCGCTAGTGTGGCTGTAGACTTTTAGGCGTCATCCACACTGGGAATGTCAGGAGCGCGTGGCACGTGGCGGCTGCGTCGCGTGGCTAGTTGCGTGGTGGCTGCGTGATTCACGCGTCGGGTGTTCACACCAGCTGCGTGTCAGCTGCTGCTGTCAGCCCTTTTTTTCTACATAGAGTTTGCCTTTCATAATGTCCATTTCATTTCATTATAAATGTCATTTATATTTATTTTAGACAGAGAAAGGTTCAGAAAGGTGTGGTAATTTGTAAATAATAGTAATAATCCACAATTAAAACTCTGTACTATATTTATTCATGGAGCTCTCCAAGTCACTGCATGTTCTACAACACTGTCCGGCACATATTTCAGATTAAAAGCCTCGTGTTAAAAAATTAAGGAATTCTGTTCACAGAAAAAACGCTTGAGGGCTTTTATTTCGAAATGAAAGCAGGTGTTGAAAGTGTTGATTTAAAAATAAGTCTTTACTTTTTTTCATCTCCGTAACATTTTCTAGAGATAGACATTTAAACTGTAGTAATCTTGCTGGTATGATGTCAATATACAGGTAATAGATCACTTTCACTGTCTGTTGTTGCTGTTAACCGTGTGCGGCACGCGTCAAAAATAGGCGAGACCTCAAATCTCTAGAAGAGACGCAGTTGAGACGCGTGTGAGATGCGCTGAAATAAAAAAACAACAGGTAATGCAGCCGCCACGCGCTCCTGACGTTCCCAGTGTGGACGAGGCTTTAGTCTTGTTTCATGTGCCGTGTCTTATTTCAAAGCCGCTAGCTAGCAGCTAATAGACAATGTATTTCATTTCAGGCTCTCTTGGTTTCTGAAATGCAACGCTGTGTCCTACAGCTCAGACGGTGCAACTTACAGCTTAGCTTCAACCTGAGCAGAGATCTGATAACAGAGAAATTGAAAACAACTGTGTGGGGATGCGAGGCCTGTAAGCTGATATAAGGAATCACACTGGTAATATAAAGACTCTCAGCCCACTTTCCATCTTCCAAAAACACTGCTGACGCTAGTTACCTCCACCTGTAGCCACCCAGTTATAGCTGTTAAACACTAGAGAACTAGCACACAGACCTTGCTAAGATAGGTTGAAGTGGATTTGTTTATCATCTTTTGGGCATATATGTATTTTGCCTCTGGTCGCTGCAAAGGTGTCAGGCTGCGGTCGAATAGTCCTTTTTGCTTAGGAAGGTTCCAAACGGAGTGAAATGACCCCGGAAGTGTCTCAGTAGCAGCCATGATAAGAGCTGTTTGAATTCTCTAAATGTTAAGGAAAGGAGCTTCAATGCTTCCTTTATTATCTCCTTTAGCATAGGATACACTGGAGCATCCTTTACAAAAGGAAAAGAGAGAATAACATCCCACAATTCCTTGCGTCCGCAGCATTTAAAGCGACGCACCATTCGGCCGTTCCTGATAACAAACAATATGCTTATCTTGCATATTATTTTCATATACTAATTGGGATTCATGTTTAATATGAGTGGACAGTGACAACCTTTTAGTTTCACTTTATTTTTAATTAATTATTTATTTTGAACATTTAACAAATACTTAAAGGGACTGTTTGTAACTTTTTAAGCGTATAAATGTAGCGGGTCGGCACACATGCGCGCTCGCATATGCGCGTTCGCGTGTAGCCGCTGCCTCTCCTCCTCTGCCTGCTCGCCTTCACTCAGACAGCGCCCGCGTTCTCGCGTACTCGCTCCACCTCTAGACGTGAACGCGCGCTCACTCCACACTGCAGAAGAGTTAGTTTAACTCTGAGAATATCTAGTGAACGTACAGTGGACGTTTGTGCAGAAATAACTGCTGCAGCTCCTCCAGACCAACAGAGGTTTCCCGTGTCTTGTGAAGTGACGGGGCTCTTCAGAGAGAAACGTTACCGTCTCGTTACCGACCGGGTGCCGGTGTCTCCCTGCTCTCTCCGGCTGCGGGCGGAGTGAGCAGGGAGACACGCTGCAGAGCCCCGCTGCCTCAGCCTGCACTGAGACAGGAAAAGCCAACACTAGGATCAGATCTAAATCATGTTCATGGAGAGACCTTCGTCTGGTCAGCTAACATTACTGCCAAGCAGCTGAAATATAGAGTGATATTGTGCTTTTAGCTGACGTGTGTCGCCTCACTGTTTTGAACGATGCTCGTTCAGGTATATTTAGAGCGAGCAAGCGCGAGCCCGACGCTGACTTTCGTTGATTTCACGGCCACAGGTGTCGCTGTTAACAAGCATTTCTGAAAGTTACAAATAGTCCCTTTAAGTAGAAAACAAAACAAGAATAACAAATAAAATGAACAGTAAACAATCAATTAACAAATAATCAACATAAATAAATATTACATGTCCGAAAATAAGTTGGAAGTATATGGTCTTTCACCTTCTCCATAACTCTCTAACAATTAATTCAATATTTATCATATATTTATTTGTTTATTTCAATTCCAACCTAGGTAATGAAATTATATTTTTCACCGGTTGTCCCAGTAGGTGAGATGATCCTTTATTATCTGTTGATAGAGTGTTCCAGCAGCAGAAGGACCTGCTGTATCTCTCTTTCACACACAGCGGGTGAAGTAGTCTGTCACTGAAAGACCTATTTAATAACTCACGCGGGGAAGCAGCGCCTTTTGTAGTCCGTCTTCAGAACATTGTAGTTTTACTCATGTCACTAACATCCGCCGCCGTCGCATCATAATCACGGAGCCTAGTGAAAGAGGAGTCGGATTCTCTTAACGCTTTGGCTGTCTTTTTCCTAAGTCCTTCCGAATTCTCCTTCTCATCTTTTCTTGACCTCATGACCTTTTCCATCGAGGTCAAAGAGAAGTGGTTAGGAAAAGACATTAGGACGTCATTTGACCGCAGCCTCAGTTTGCCTCCTATGCCAAGGTGCAATGAAATGTCAGGAGTCTCCAGCACATGAAATCTGATTGTGCCTACGTGAGTTTTATCCATATTATTAATTTTTAATTCAGTAAATAACCACAATGAAATAACAAGCAAAGAGATGCAGTTTGCAGTAGCAAATGGAATGTGTTTTTCATTGTTAAACGGGCGTTCAGACTAATGCTCCGTCACTTCTGTCTTCACTTTGAAGAAATCTTAATGGGTTTTTTTTTTATTCACACATCTGGCAACATACAGTAAAATCAGCTCTGTGCTCGTTTCCACTTGCTTTTGATACTGCTGTGAATACAACACTAATGTTTCATTCTGGAGTCATAACCCAGGGCCTTTTTTGGGGGGGAGGGGGGGGGACAATAGTGGCCACAAAAGGATGACTGGATCATATTAAAAAACACACACACACAGTATCATGGCTGCTGTTGAAATGTGCAGTGTGTCTGAACAGTGTGTTCGTGTGGCTCTGGGTGGAGAGCGGTAGATGAGGCGGCTGGCAGAGATTCATGGCCGAAGGATGACTGTGTGTTTATTGCTGGGTCTCCCAGGGTATCACACACTGGGCTGGAGGGGCATGGCTATCAGTCAGTGTGACACACACACACACACACACACACACACACACACACACACACACACACACATTTGTGTTACTCTGCAAATAAACACAAGCTCACACACATACACACAGAATTTTTAAGCTTGCCTACACCCTACCATTTGTAACCCCTTCAGAGTTTCTAACCAAAAGGCAATGATTGGTCCAGCATATCTGCCTATTTGTTCAATATCTTCAACTCAACTTCCTCCCAACCTGCCACCCTGTCCTCTCTGCAGTCTGTTCATAAATTCAAACAGCATGACAGGTGTCAGTAACGATGTACCAAGAAGCAGAACAAGTTAATAACTTGATTTAGTCTAGCAAGCATGTTCTCAAGCAAATTATCACTTAGTGCTTAAACCAATTTGTCAGATCATCTAAAAGTGTTTTCACAGAGGGTTCTAGAAGTAATATTAAGAGGCTTTCCTTCCTTTGGTTCAGTTCACGTTGGAACACAGTTACTGTATCAGACCAAGAACACAGAGATTTACCATGATGGATCTGGTGATGGATATAGCTCACCGTACAGAGGAAGACGTCAACAGCCACTGCGGCGCTCAGGTACAAAGCATTCTGTGTCTATGTGGTCTGTAAAAAACTGTGCACGCTCTCCTTTGCTTTAATATGTGTGTTTGTGGCTGCAGCCGCTGTGCAGTTGGTATCGTTTATATATATCGCTCTGTTGTCTGCCTTGGTGATGTTTTATTGCGCCGTTGATTCTGGCAGGTTATTTCATTTATGTGGTTTGATAATGCTTACTGCAACCGCCTTGGTGTCCATAGACTTTATTGTTATTTGTTAATTGTATCTCCCCACAGTACGTAAGACCATGTCAAAGATATTTATGGAATATACATGTATGTCTGACAGATTTTGATAACTGAATGGATCATTTTGCATGTGAAGGCTCAAACAATGAAAGAATGTTTAGAAGTTGTAAAGAGGACGACAATTTCACCGAAAATCAACCCATCAGTTTCGATCAGGAAAACGTGCGCAAGTGGTTGTTGTGCAAATTGTAGACATTTGTACTTACTTTTTGCGCACACGTGCCAAAACTAGCGCAATTTACTTGAATGAATGAGGAATTCTAATCTGTTGTGAACAACAAACTAATTACCTCCGCCAAGGCCGAAGGCTTTGTAAGGAGGTAATGTTTTCACCGGCGTTGGTTTGTTGGTTTGTCTGTTAGCAGGATTACTCCAAAAGTTTGTGATGGATTCGAATGACATTTTTTGGAGGGTTGGGGTGTAGCACAATGAACAATCCATTAGAATTTGGTGACAATCCGGATCATGGTCCGAATTCAGGAATTTTTTTAAGCTTTACGATCAGCCAGAACATAAAGACCTCTAGGTATAACACATGCGCAGTGTAACTGATGACGCGTTGATGACGCATGACCCCGTCTTCTTCCTTCAGAGAGACGGACAGAGAGAGAGCAGGTGGAGGGGGGGGAACAACTGTAGATTCTGCGTTTTTTCACATTAAACTCTGTGAAATTACAGTCGAGTTCGACCAAAGCACACTTGGTGATTGTTGGAAAGAGTAACGACGACGGTTTAGGGGAGTTTTACTTTGTTTCTGTCCAGTTTCAATGAGGTGTTTTATGATGCTCCGCTACGTACAGCTGATCTCAACATAAACAAAAATACACGTGGATGATGGCACAAGCTGAACGTAGAGGGGGGGGGGCAGAGGTTTGAGCTCTCTGAGTGCCATTCTAGTTGTTCAGAGATTTGAGTTTATTCTTTAAAAAAAAAAAAAAAAAAATCATTCTCATTCGAGAATTGAGCCAAAGCGAATGAATTAAACTAATAGATATGCATTGGCTGCAACTGGCTGACTGATATAAGAAACATCTAAATGAATGGAAATTTAATAAATGGAAATACAAAATTCAGTTTCACTCCTGCATTCTTCTTATTTTTGTCTCCATCTGGCAGCCAGTTGAATGTTGGAAGTTTCTTTTTGGGGGGGGAGCAGCAACAAAGAGCACGAATAAAACTTGAGGAACAGAATGAGGAAGGGGAGGGCTGCCAGGTGGACCAGTCGATGTTTTGACAGTTTACCCACAGCACAGTACAGTCGTGGCAGCAGCCTGTCACTCTCAGATACTCTCCTGAGGCCCATTTACGTCTGTGTCTCTCCCGCTTTCTCTCTCCTTGGTTTTTGATCCTCTCCTCCATTTCTCTCCATCTTCACACCGGCTTTTTTTTTTCTTGCTTATTCATCACACAAATTGCTCTCTTCTCTCCCCTCCTTTTACCTTCTCTTTCAAGTTTTAAGAAGAGACAGCTAGAGAGAGAGAGAATGAGCTCCTGCTGTTTGTCTCACTCCACACCCAGACCTCCTTCTGTGCTTTCGAGTTCCTGAAAAGGCTAAAATATCCAACGTGTGTTGTCATCGTTTATCTCCAGAGATTGTCTCCCTGTCTCTATTCTAAAATAACATCATATGCTATATTCATACCACACTGGCTGTTTAATGTTGCAACAAAAAGTATTTTATAACATATAAGGATTATAATAATGTACTTGGTCTCTAGCTAACCAGCCCAATTAGCCCTGAAGGAAAATTGTTACCAAACAGTGGGCAAATGTGGTTATTCTATTCTTCGATGCAGTTTTTTTTGTGCAATTATTTGTGCAAAATGATCATCCATCCAATTTAATATATTCTCAAGTTACATCTATAATGCAAGCTTTTACACAACAGGACCATTATTGTCTTCAACCACATTTACACCTGGTGTTAGCATGTGATATGTACCTGGTTAATTGTATCTGATTGAGAAAACTCCTCAGGGTACCTTTAATGCAGATGTAAATGCATGCCGAGCAATCCAGGGAGCCAGACTCCATGTGGAGGTGCTGTGATTAGATCTTAGTCAGGTGTAAACGCAATCTATGCAGTTTGGTCACACAAGACGAAAGATCGTCTAGTCCGCCTTTTAATGCCGTCTAGCTGATTGTCAAAAAGCTACAGATGGCCCTTACCTTAGCAAAGGAAAAACTAGAGCCCACACAGCAGCATCGGTTCAGAAGACTTTGGAGTGGGGGGACAGCAAAGACACGCAATACCAGTCACTTGACCAACGGGGGCATTATCATTATCAATTTTAACAGACAAGTATATCGGTATAACATTTAATTGTTGTTTTTAAAAATATTGTGATCAAGATAACAGTACACTTAGCCAGTGTTTTCTAATGGACAAACAATATAATGACATAACTGTACTTTAAATCTGTGGCATTTCTCTACAGCAAATTCTACTTATTGGCCAACTCACACGCCAATGAGGAAACATCTGCAATGAGCTTGTATCAGTCAGGTTCTACTGATTAGCTTTTAGAAAACTTGTCGTAGAACATACAGGTACATACATGAAATGTGACCTCTGTATTTAACCCATCCTAAGTATTTTAGGAGCAGTGGGCTGCTGCAAGCGCCCGGGGAGCAACTTAGGGTTTAGATCGGTCAAGGACACTTCGACATGCAGTCCGTAGGAGCCGGGGATCGAAGCGCCAACCTTGTGGTTAAAAGATAGACCCGCTCTACCCACTGAGCTACAGCTGCCCCGCTTGTCACGTTACCCTCTAACCCTCTAAACCTAGTTAATGGGGCTTCGTAAAAGTAGTCAAAGGGTGCCTTCGATCATGTGGCCCTCACCTTGCACGTTGTAGCGATCTCCTGAGAATATCCCTCTAGATCAGGGGTCTCCAATCTTTTTACCTCCGAGAGCTACTTTGACAAAATGAAAGTGGCCGAGAGCTCCTCATATTTTGTATTATTAGTAACATTTATTCACATCGCTCAGCTCCACCCAAACCAGCTGAATACGCTTCTTTTGTGTGAACATTTAGAAAATGTTGATATCCAACACTCACATTTTGACATCATCAACATCTTGAATTCAGCAGCATGTGCATGTTTTTTTTTTCTGTATGCATTTTTCTGCATACAGGGGGGGGGAACGACGTGTAGCGTCGGCAAATTTTCCCATCTAACACTATGGATTAAGAGTTCTTTTCAACCAAATTGTTGGAACAGTGAAAGAGGCCAGTGGAGATACAAACCAAGAGGTTTTTGGTGAGTTTTATTTTGTTTCTGTCGGGTTTGAAAGACGATATGCTCCGCTGCTGAAAGCTGATCTACCTGCTGAAACTACGAGGGGTGCGGCGCCGCTTGCACGCTGACACGACGTCGGGGTGCGCTCGCGGCGGTGTGGGGAGTCTGCCTGGGGGAGGGTGGTCCTGTGCCAACGGGCCTGGCCAGCCATTCGGAACCTTAAACCATGAGTGCAGCACGTCGGCCTCGCCCTGGCCGCCAGCCGTGCGCCCCCAGGTACCCAACTCTCCTTCCTCTTTCGGAGGGAACACAGGGGTTTGACAGCTGATTGTCAAATAATCAGTTTGTGTCAGAAGGGGGCGGGATGTTGGATTGGATAGAAATTTAGGTTTACCAAGTGACTTTGTCTTATCAAATTTGTTTACATATTCTTTGAACCTTTAGTGAGCGACTCAGAAACGGGTCGCAAGCTACTGGTCGCAAGCTACTGGTCGCTCGCGAGCGACGTGTTGGAGACCCCCGCTCTATAATCATTCTGCAATTCTATTTGAAACTGTTCATATATTTTCAGAAAAACAATAAAATATTGGTAAAAATAGTCATCACATGGACATGGCTAATACACACTACATACACACACACACTCAGGAGTCATGTGGCCATTATACTGTTACCACATTTTACCGTCTTGTGTTGACAGTAATGGTAACTTGCAAGGCAAATGCCACCTACGTGGTAACAGGAGTTGATTAGGCTTATTGTGCCGTGGCAGCTTGTACACTCTACCTTAAACCTGTCTGGTCTCATGTGGTATGAGGCTGTAATCTGATACCTGGAAGACAGTAGGTGAAAGGGAGAGGACTAACAAATCAACTCACCACCCCTCCAATAGCCAGTAATGGCCAGTGGTTAGACATGGGGCTAGCAACCCCATTCTGTAAACTAGAATGGCACTTGGAGAGCGAAGACCTCCGCCAAGCTGCCCGAGTACGATTGCCCCCCCCCCCCTCTCCGTGCAGCTTGCGCCATCATCCACGTGTATTTTTGTTCATGTTGAGATCAGCTGTACGTAGCGGAGCATCGTAAAACACTTCATTTAAACTGGACAGAAACAAAATAAAACTCACCTAAACTGACTTTGTTACTCTTTCCAACAATCACCAAGTGTGCTTTGGTCGAACTTGACTGTAATTTCATCGAGTTTAATGTGAAAAAACGCCAAATCTACAGGTGTCCCCCCTCCCTCCACCCCCCACTCTCTCTCTGTCCCTCTCTCTGCAGGCAGAAGGAAAGAGGCTGGGTGACGCGTCATGAACACGTCATCAGTTACACTGCGCATGTCTTAAAGCCTGTGGTGTTAATGCACAGGCTGAGCGGAGTTATTAAAAAAAATTCCCAAAGCCGGATCATGATCCAGATCGCCACCAAAATCAAATGGATTATTCATTGTGCCACACCCCACCCCTCCAAAAAATGTAATTCAAATCCATCACGGACTTTTGGAGTACTCCTGCAAACGGACAAACAAACAAACCAACAAACCAACGCTGATGAAAACATAACCTCCTTCCTAGGCCTTCGGCCTTGGCGGAGGTAATAAAACCTGCTATATGCTATGGACACGGCAAAAACAACAACAATGTAAAGGCCCACATAAGCAACAAACCCGTATGCCCACCTCCAATGAAATCCCTCAGGAAGTTGGTGGCGTGAAGAAATGGGCCCCGAACCCCCGAAACCAAACTACAGCTTGGCTTCTGGAATGTTTGTAGCTGGGAAGTTTGCATAGATCATCATTTTATACTGAATCTGCTGCAGCGGCTTGCTTTTAAAGAAACAAACAGTGGCTGCAACTGTATGTAACAATGTTTGTCTTTATTGTCCCATATATATGTAAGAGCTTCTGTCTTTCCATTACTACTTTAAGAACCACCACTCTCCTCTAAATAAGATAACTCAATACAATAAAGAAGTTGATAAGAAGGTCATTTTGTAACAATTTGCTTCTTTCCATGACAGTCCGTATAAGAGCCCCGATCTCCTGTAGGCAGCAGCTTTAACAGGAACCTCCTGGGGGGGAAGTTAGCTTCACTGTATAGAGCTGCTAGCACCGGCTGCTAATACTAGTATCGATCAGAGGGACATTGCTGTGGAAGACAGCGCAGCGGCAAAGTAATTACCTGTAGGCTTCACACTCCAAGGAGGTGAGTATAATGTGTAAGTAGAGTGCGTGTAGATAAGTGTGTTCGGTGATACATGCACGTGCACGCAAACTGTAATTGAAAGCGGACGGCTCACCGCGGCACGTTCTACCGTAGAGAACTAAACTACATTAATGTCTCAGTCCCCAGCTTATTACAAGCTCTGATAATTACCCAGCCGGGGAGTCTGAGGACATGAAGAACTCACGGGGGTGGGGGGGAAGTGGAATAGTAAGTGGACGTATACTGGTTAAGGGAATCCTTGATTAATGCCTTACAGGTATAATCCTCATAATGAATAAAGAGAAAGAGCAGAAAGTCATTTATCTAAATGTCACAGAGCCAAACCGAGAAAAAAAAACATACTGTTATGCAAATAATGACTTAGAGAACATAGGACATTTATAGATATATTTCACATCGTGCTTGTTGATTTACAACACAGATGACCCCGTAACAAGACAATATACAAGAGCAAGCAAGTATTTGTATTACATGCAGCCTATGGGATCTGTTTATGACATGCAAGAGAACATTAATGCAGAGCTGATAAATTATATCAAATTGAACTTAAAAAAACAAGTTAATATCATTACATATATGGTCAAACAATTGCAAGGGCAACTGACTACCCATTGGGGCCCACATGATCTTACTTTGTAAATTCAAGCGTTCACCAAACGGTACACAATCTGCTCGAGCCTCACGTGTGAGCGTGTGAATGAGTGAACGAGTCTCAGCCATCTTTACAGCCTCTATTCCCTCCGGCTCCAGATAAATGACTCTCCGCTGTAATTTGCACTGAGCTGTGCAAAACGACTGTACCAACTTTTTGTTTATTTATGCTCTGCGAGCGTGTGGGGGCAAAAAATGACGCCAGGGAAATTCCAAATGCTTTCTAAAAAAAAAAGAATAACTAATGACAGTGAAACTTTGGAACCTACTTTCTTTTACAGCAAAAACAACAACAACCGACGGCCTTACAACCGCAGCCGGCAGCGGAACGTTTGCCTTCCCACCGGCAACTGAGCGTTTAGTTGGAACGTGTCAAACTAGCGTCACCAGCCATCAAGGCAAACGGTTTGATGTAGGTCTACATCGAAATGACAGGCAGCAGAGACATCTGTTCTGATGGTAAATGACAAACGCGCACACACACACACACACACACACACACACACACACACACACACACACACACACACACTCGCACTCATAGACGCGCTCCCCGTCGTGCGCCTCTAGCACCAGCCCTCATCAACACTGCTGATTTGTTGCCGTGGCAGCTCTCAGCCGTGTTCGAGGCTGATTGGCCGTGTAACCTTTTACTTGATGTCTGACTGTCTTGTCACATCTCGGCAACAAACACAACCCCCCCTCCCATCAACTCACACAACATTGACATTTGTCTGTCTTGTCATCTCTCTTAGCACAACAGTGTAAGAAATGATGGCCATTGGGTGTTGCATAAGGAGAAAAAGTGGGCTGGGAGGTCTTGAGTAAAGCAGCATGAACAGAGGGAGCAACAGAGACTTTTTGACTAGGGATGCATCGATACCGATACCAGTATCGAGTATCGGGTCCGATACTGTGCTCATGTACTCGTACTCGCAACACGGCTCCGATACAACGGCACCGATACCACTTTACGGCAGCGTGACTTTAACCTCTCGTCACCATCTTTCGGGTCCTATCGCAGGCGCTCACGCTCCACCTCCCCGACGGTGCGGGCGAGACGACCCCGCGGGGCCGGGATCCCACCTCAGCTGGTGCGCGCTTGCCCTCACTTTCATTGCGCAACGGCGGTTTTGCTTGCACCCTCTGACTCGCGCGTGCGTTAGACTCCTTGGTCCGTGTTTCAAGACGGGTCGGGTGGGTTAAAGACATCGCCGCAGACTCCTGGTGCCTTTTACGTGGGCCGGGCACGACGCGGTTGGGGCGCACTTAGGACAGTCCGCCCCGTTCGACAGTCGCGAGAGAGGGCACAGGGGGCACTGTGGCCACGGCTACGGGAAGCACCTTCGCCCCGAGCCTTTCCAAGCCGACCTAGAGCCAGTCGCGGCGCACCACCTCGTATGCGGGACTCCCCAGCCTGACGTGTGTCGTTCACACCCTCAAGCTGGCTGTTAACGAGGGTCTTTTGGCACAGAGAAGTACTCGTATCGGTACTCGGTATCAGCGAATACCCAAATGTAAGTACTTGTACTTGTACTCGGTCTGAAAAAAAGTGGTATCGGTGCATCCCTACTTTTGACGTTCTTAAATTAAACCTTTCCACAGTCAGAAAGGGGAATAAAAATGAAAACAGACCAGACACTGCATTACAAACTACTAAATCTATCCCCAGATGCACACGCCAAGCTCAACTGAAGCAGTGGAGGAAATTCAATTCAGTGTCTGCATTACTGCATTGTGTTTGCTCTCTGTAGCAGCATTATTATCAACAGACTTGGCCCAGATTGCTGAACATGGCATTAGAAGGGCTCTCCATTTAAATTCCCTTTATTTTCTTTCTCTCTCTTTCAAACACGCGCTTGCTATGGGCTTTTGCCAACATGGCAAAGACAGTCTGGTTCAGTATGAAGTAGAATACTGTGCAAAATTAGACACTTTTGGGCCTTGCATGTGGAATTCTCTTCTATTCCAACACATTATCACTCCCAACTCGGCAAATACCGACACTTGGTCAGCGGCCCTGTGCTTCAAACTATGATGCTAGCGTCGGTTTTGGCGTGTCGAGTTTCCACTCATTATATAGCATAGTGTCTTTTCAAAATAAAAAGTTTTTGCTCATTACATGCATACAGTGTATTTTTCAAAACAAACTCCCAACTTAGTTTTAAGTAGTTTTTAGTTTTACTGGGTTAGCTTTAGGCAACAAAAATACTTGGTTAGGTTTAGGAAAATATTGTGGTTTTGGTTAAAATGAGTATGTTTGTTATACACAAAATAATTACACTTGTTACGTAACTTGCGTACCTGGCATTAGTTAAGTATGTTATAGTACGGTATGTTAATTATGTTATTAGCTAAGACAAAACTACGGTAAAATAAATAAATATAATAAAAATATATATATATATATATAGATATATCTATATATCTATAGATATATATGTGTTTGTGTGTGTGTTTTAAATGTTCATGGAGTGCTTTCCCATTCCTAGAAATCAATTTTCAAAGTCTGTTAGGTCTGTTTACCAGTGACAATTTGGAAACCAAACATTGCATTAGCCTTGCCCATCATAAGGTGGAAACTGCCATAAAAAAGAAAACGGCTCAGCGGTCGATGTTGGATTTATTTCGGTCGGATCCGCCAAATGGTGCAGTAAGATTTTTTTTTTTTTTTTGCACGTAAACAGTTGCATGTGCATGTAATTGTACCCAGAAGAAAACATATTTTGAGCCCTGTATGGTAATAAAATATATAACCCATTAATTGACTCGAATACTAAAACAAACAAGAAGCAAATACATGGTATTATACAGCAGATATTACTATAGTTATGAGTGTGGTTTGATGTAATATGTGCTCTGTTACTATACTTCAGATTGGTGTTAATGTCGCTCCTCTGTTCAGGTCAGTACGTTTTTCTTTAAACCGTTTTTTACAGTGTGCAGCCGCCTCTCTGAACTTTATATTGAAAGTGGATCGTGAACTATTGACCTTTTTGACTGGATTGATGCTCCTTCAACCTGACATTATGATAATAAATAGGATATGACACATGTCACGGATGCACCACAGCCCCGCTGCAGATTGTTTGGATCAGCCGTGGCATTTGACCTTAAACAAAACCTTTCTGTCTTTCAAACACACACACACACACACACACACACACACACACATGCGAATACACACATAGGAAGAGTGGGCTAAAATATTCAGGGTATGGTTAAAACAAACGCACACACACACACACACACACACACACACACACACACACACACACACAAAATGACTTACAAATGACATTCAGTTTGTCAGGTAGTGATTTACTGAATAGTGATCTTATCTAACCAACATATCCGTGGCCATGGTGAAGTCTTACTGAAGCTCTGTGATGCATTTTACAACAATCAAACTTTATTTAGCCCGAATAAAATGATTGGACCGGCTACCTGCCTGTCTACCTACCTGCCTAACTGCCTGTCTGTGCGCACTCTGCCCGTGCACTCATTGTGCGTTACGGGCATGGGCGCCAGAAGTATGGTGGCCAAGGGGCCATTGCCCCCCTCAAACTTTACGGCCCTGTCCCACTTTCTTTTTAAGTCGTGGATCACTGTTTTCCCGCAAATGCCCCCATATTGCAACACGATAAAAAGCTGTTTCAATCATTCCCGATCATCATTCCACTGGAGGGTGTCAGAAGTGTTTTTACTCTACAGATACGCTGTCATTTTAATCTGTGCAGCAGCCGTCTGCACGGCTCCGCTACCTCAACTGAAGCGTTTATTTACGCTTCAAGTCAAATTTTTTTGTGGATAATACATGTGTAAACGTGAGGTTGATACCCAACAAAAAGGCACTGAATAATATATTTATCCACATTTTGCAACCAGCGGAGCAGTGTGTGCTGTAGTGATGTAGTTTTTAATACACCCACCCACCCGGTCATAGATGCGTACAGTTCCAGATTTTAACCTACTTCGACGCGCTTTGAGCACCGACCAGCTGAGCTGAAAGTCCGTTCACAGGATGCTTGTTGCTAGATGTACAGCACCGCTCTAGATAGGCTATCATGTGTGTAGCAACAGCCCACATTTCCCATCACGCAGTGCTGGACTGAGTATTGTGTTAAAGGGACTCTTTGTAAGAATCAGAAATTGCTTGTTAACAGCGACACCTGTGGCCATTAAGTGAACAAAAGTCAGCGTCCTGTTGCTCGCGCTCGTGCTCGCTCTACATAGACATGAACAAGCATCAATCAAAACAGTTAGGCGACACACGTCAGCTAAAACCACAATATCTCTCTATATTTCACCTGCTTGGCAGTAATGTTAGCTGACCAGACGAAGGTCTCTCCATGAATCAATGCTGATACTGTGTTGTCCTGCTTCAGACTCCCGTCTTCTGCAGTGTGTAGTGTGCGCGCATGCACGTGAGAGGTGGAGCGAGTGAGAACGAGCGCGGTGTGTGAGTGAAAGCAAGCAGGCAGGCAGAGCAGCAGAGCAGCAGAGCTGCATCGACTCCGGCCCTGGAGGCCAAAGCTCCCCTGCCGGAGCAGGAAGAGTTGACACTGTTTTGCAAGACGGGCTTCACTAGATATAACTTTGCGGTTTTGGTGCTTCGGTGTAGTTTGTGTTGGAACAGTGTAGCCACATGCGAGCATGCATGGGACACCGACCCGATTTATACGTGTAAGAAGTTACAAACAGTAGCTTTAAGTTTGCTGTTTCATGTTCCAAAATGCAAATGTTACTCTTAGTTAGTATTAGTTTGTAATATGTCTGTTCAGAACACGGTGGCTTATGTTGGTAACTGTCATTTTTGTGATGGTTTATAGTTTTGACCATTAGTGAGGTGGCTGTTACATTTCTTGAGACAAGCTGCGTTTGGCTACGCATCGCTTATTTGGTCCACTTCTCAAGTGAATCCAGCGCCGCTGGTCACCGAGTCTTCCACCAGCTGCTAGCTTGACAGCCGTGAGTATTAACAATAACCGTGTTTGTTGTTTATGTTCATAATGATAATTTTGGGGGTGTGTCTTTGGAGGGAGGCCTAAAGGGACGAGCTGTCAGTGTTGCCGACTTCCTCTCGCTAGATTTAGAGACTTTTGGAGCTAGTGTTGCTAGTTACATTCATTGGAGAAGAGTTGGCAACACTGAACTGGGGTTTTTAAGTCGGATAACTTTTAAAAATGTAGCGTACTCTTGCTAGTTTCTCAAGATTACAGACCCTAGCTTTAAATCATTTACACTTCCATCCATATTTCATATCCGTGCAGGGCAAAGATACATCCTGTGTTGGGCCATAAAGGTCTGAAGAATACTCCTGAATCCTACCTGTGAGCTGGGCCGACACATATAGGCAATCATTCACACTCACATTCATGCAACATAGGGTGGGAAGAAATCCATACAGTTACAGGAACGGCAAACTCTAAACAGGCCCTTCCTAGGCAAAAGTGCAAACCACTGTATCACCTCATCGCCACCTCGTTCAGGCTACAAATACATTTTTATATCTAACAAGAATTCTCACAAGAAAAATCCAAACAGAGCCTTAATCTGTCTTTCTTGTGTTCTTACTACACATGTACTGCAGCTTGACTGGAAATGACTTTCGACATCCTTGTACCGAGGATTCTGGGTCTGGACAAAAGCATTCACATTACACAAGTTGCTCCTGGATTTGGAGCCCTATTAGAGATGTGTCTGGAAAGACCTCAAAATGTCGGCTGCTCCGCCGGGTTTAGAGGGCTAATATATGTAGCATGTACAAAAATGACATCATAGGTTTGATACTGATCTTGGGCCTTTTTCACAATGTCATCCAAATATTTGATGTGTGGTCAAATTTACAAAATACAGATCTAAAAAAGCTTTTGTGTTGGTGGAATCAACGACGTGGCGTAAATGGAAATAATGACACAGACATTCATATGACTCAAGAGGATTGCTAGACTGCAAAGTTTACAGGTAATGTATGAACCCTCTCCACCTCTGGAGCTTCAAATTATTTTTTTAATTTTTTGACTGTATCTTCAGTCACTTGACCCAGTTCAAGAGAAGTTAGAAAGATTGTCCCGAAGTATGATAGCATGTGCAGGTAAGCATGTTTCATAATAAAACCCACTCTGGTGAATCAGACCATGTTAGTATGAGTCACAAATGCATCCCGTGAGCAATGATATAGCCACTGCAGTGATGACTACATCTTAATTCATGTGGAAATAAGACGTCAAACTCAAGGACATCAAAACATATATTAAACAGCTTTTTTTCAGGGCCGTGGTGTTGACTAGGTGCTAAATCCTTCAAAGGCTTGAGAAATGAGACAGAAATGTTCCAGTAAAAGCCGACCGTATTAAACCAATATCACGGGCAGAGAGTCACTTGTGTCTTCTTATCCAGCTCACAAGGTAACTGGAAAAGCTGGCTGCTGGTTGTTACAATACTTTGCTCGCCATGTTCCAACCATTACTTATAGTGGCAGTAGGCAGTATATTTTTGGCATCATTGGGCAAAAATTCCATAATAACCTTTCAGCATATTGTAATTCAAGTGTTCTGAGAGATAACTAGACTTCTGCACCTCCTCATGGCTCTGTTTTCAAGCTTTAGAAAATCTAGCCCGTGACGGGAGACTTTGACCAATCACAGGTTATTTTATTGAGAGATTGTTCCTATTGGCTATGCTCCGGTCATGTGACCGGAACTTGGCGTTCCTTCACCAGATTTCACAATGGCGGCGGCGTCACAAACTTTCTCATTTTACAGCTAAACCGTGCACTACAAGATGATTCTGAAAACATTTGAGAAGAGAAATAGGCATTAACGTAACATAACATTGACTATACGTCTACTTTTAATAGTATATTTAATTAATAAATTAATTTATGTAACGAACGTCCTTATTAACCAAACTATGATATTTTCCTAAACCTATAACCAAGTTGCCTAAACATAGAATAATAGTTTTGTTTGAATTCATGACATTAACCACGTTTAAAACTGCAACCGTGCGTCCGCATGTGACAAGATGGGACTGAGAACGGGGCGTCTAATGACATTTGAGAAGCTTAAAATGTGTAACCTGACATGCAAAATGTCCTTAAAAGTGATGTGCTACTTATACACCTTCCCGTGAGATCACGTTGTTTGGGGATATCACTTGTAACAACCATGTCTTCTAGAAATTAAATTTATATATATAACATGTTATGAAAGAATGCAACGCCACTCAACCTCTTCTTTCTGTTAACATAATGAGGAAACTTTATTAATTAACGTTCTGCCAATTTGCAAAACATTGATACCGAGTATATCAGTACAATGTTCAATGCCAACATATTGTGTTTGTTTTTTTAGTATGTGCTCTTGCAATATAATAAAGCAAAATGAAGTGTTTATAGTTATACAGTATGTAGGCACTCTCAGCACTTGGGTAGGGTTAAGAAAAGATCATGTCTTCATTAAGTATAGAAAAATTCAAAATGGACTTGAGCATGATATATAATGTATTTGCTTTATTACCATTTAAGTATAAACCATGATCTTTCCTGAACCTTAATCAACGTGATTTTGTTGCCTGAACCTAGCCACGCACAGTACTCAGGACTCACGGTGTAAATGTGTCGCGCTCACCGGGGACCAGAGTACAGGCAGCTATTAAGTTTCTCTTCGAAACATGATTTGTAAAAAATATAGTACTGTTATAGTACAATTCCTAGGAGACAGGGCTGCATTATGAGACCTCCCTCTGGACAGTTTTATAACTGCTTTCTATGAAAATAAATAGTTCTTATAAAACCTGTAGATAGTGTATTCTGGGGATTATCAAGAGTAACAAGGACATACGTATGGTCTTCTCTCTAGGTTCCATGGTGGAGAGGAGGTCGTGTTGCTCTGGCTCTGGCTCTATCTATTCGGCGTGGAGAGGTTGTCGTGTTGCTCTGGCTCTACCTATTTGGCGTGGAGAGGAGGTCGTGTTGCTCTGGCTCTATCTGTTTGTCGTGGAGAGGAGGTCGTGTTGCTCTGGCTCTGGCTCTATCTGTTTGTCGTGGAGAGGAGGTCGTGTTGCTCTGGCTCTACCTATCTGGCGTGGAGAGGAGGTCGTGTTGCTCTGGCTCTATCTGTTTGTCGTGGAGAGGAGGTCGTGTTGCTCTGGCTCTACCTGTTTGGCGTGGAGAGGAGGTCGTGTTGCTCTGGCTCTATCTGTTTGGCGTCGCCGGGAAGCTGCTTGACATCCTCCTGGATCCACCTTCTCACATATGTTCACATTATATGTATTATTTTTTGTCATATGGATTGTCTTTGTTGTATTTTCATTATGTTGTTACTCTGTACACACGACATCTATTGCACGTCTGTCCATCCTGGAAGGGGGATCCCTCCTCTGTTGCTCTTCCTCAGGTTTCTTCCATTTTTTTCCCTGTTAAAAGGTTTTTTTTTGGTTAAGTATTTCCTTTTCCGATGAGAGGGTCGTACTGTAAAGGACAAAGGGTGTCGTATCCTGTACAGATTGTAAAGCACCCTGAGGCTAATTTGTGATTTTGGGCTATACAAATAAAATTGACTTGACTGTTTTGTGAATGTAATTTTTTGCAATACTTTGACCATTACAAATGCAATTCCATTCACCTCCATTGATTTGGGGCGTAAGCAGACATCTCAGAGAGAAACATCTCAAAACCCGGAGCGAGATCAAACCAAAACTATCTGCATGGCTGTCACTGGAGGTATGTAAGAAGATATGTGTATGTCATCAGAGTCTCAGTGTAGAGACGTAAAAAGGCTGAACTCTGCCTTTCTGTCACTTTCCCTGTTCTTTGAAAGGCTGCAACTGCTCTTTTTCTGTACTACATCTGAGAGACACAAAGAAATACGAAGATTTTGAAGTCACTGATCAAAGCTGTCAAACCTCTACGGTCCCTATACAACCGTACTTATTCATCGAGTAAAATGTACGACCATTACTTTTTTAACATTACATTTCCCGACACACAAAAAAACTCGACAATCAGGAATGTCCCATTTTAAGCGGGACGTCAAGCCACACTCGTTCTGGCTAATCAGTCAATAGCAATTAGTGGAAGCATTTCTGTGTGTGCATGCATGTACGGTGGCACTGTGGTTATGCCACTACCCTCTAGTCTACCATATCACAATAGACCAGAAAACATAATCCTGGCAAACATAAAAAAATTAATTGTATACTACAGACTAGTCCAGGGGTCAGCAACCTTTTCTATCAAAAGAGCCATTTTAGGCAAAAAAAACAAAAAACAAACTGTCTGGAGCCGCAAAACATTTGATTATTGTGATGAAGATAACAGTTTATAGTCTAAGTATATAGTATATAAGTCTAATGCAGTGAGGGCCAAAGAGCAAATGTACTACGGAGTATTAGGGCCACATTGAAGGAAAAAAAATCGGAGATTTCCAGAATAAAGTCATAATATTACGAGAATAAAGTCATAACTTTAAGAGAAAAAAAGAAAATAACACGTAAAATTACTACTTTATAATATTATGACTTCCAACTGATAATATTTGCTCCATTTCTACCCACTGTAGCTTTAATGCCATAGTGTGTTATTTGTTAGATTGATATATGTAAGTAACATATTGTAACGCTGGGAATAAGTTCCTGTTTATTTGTAATGTTTTGCAGTGATTTTATTGTCCACCACTGGTGGTTT
>CAKAKR010057266.1:1591-21565 GCA_916700685.1 Adelosebastes latens | reverse complement strand
GCTCTGCGTCCTGGAATGACCTCTGGTTTGTCATGGATTTGTTCCACTAACAATCTTGGTCAGATTTCTGGATAAGAGAGCCGCACCATCCAAAGTAGGATGAATGCCGTCTCTCCCAATCAGACCAGGAGTTCCCCAGAAAGAGTTCCAATTGTCAATGAAGCCCACATCGTTTGCTGGACACCACCTCGACAGCCAGCTGTGGAATGACTTCATGCGGCTATACATGTCGTCACTGGTCAAATTGGGGAGGGGGCCAGAGAAACCAAGTCAAGTCAGCACACTGACACACTGACAGCTGTTGTTGCTTGTTGGGCTGCAGTTTGCCATGTTATGATTGGAGCATATTGTTTTATGCTAAATGCAGTACCTGTGAGGGAGATTTGTCAAGTATTTAATACTCTTATCAACATGGGAGAGGACAAATATGCTGCTGTATGCAAATGCATGTATGCATTTATTATTGGAAATCAATTAACAACACAAAACAATGACAGATATTGTCCAAAACCCTCACAGGTACTTTCAGAAAGCTTCACAGCCTTTTAAACGTTTAGTGAACCAAACAGAAGCGTCTATTTCACATTCCCCGTTCGCCCGTCGTGACATTAGTCACGCTAACTTTTACATAATTGCCCATCGCCTCGTCGGCAGCCTGTAAAACGGCTCCGATTGATAACTTTGAAATGGAGACGAGCATGAAGAGAGGCCGCTGATTCCTCCACGTGTGATTCCAGAGACTACACATCAAGCAAGGCTATTTTCCCTCCTTCACACTTTAACGTTTCGACACGCAAACACTCGGACGCGCTGCTCTAATCCACGTCCAACAGCATCAGCAGTATTACATCAACGTTTCCCTGAGACTGATTCAAACAGAAACAACTGTTGTTGCTGATGAAATCCAACTTTACAATCATTTTTCAGCTTTAACATGTTGGATATCTGGTGTAAACTGACCTTGTGCTGATCTTGAAAGATTAAAACTAAATGCACGAACAAAGCAGAGGTACTCCTTGTTGAATTTCAAAAGCATCATTGTCATGCAACGCGTTGCTCTCCTGACCACCCGTTGCCTAGGGGATATACTGCATATATAAAGCTTGTTTCTCCTCATCCACGGCCCGCCTCTCATCTTTTACAATCTATGGGAATCTACATGATAAAACATTTCTATCTTTTCTTATGAACATAATTGAGTCTGGAGCATTTTGTTTCCTGTGATGCACAACGTCTGTGGAAAGCTTTTCCTCTGATGCATTATTCAGCTGCAGGTGAAACAGTCTGCACCTTTACATACAAACCTACATACATACATACATACATACATACATACATACATACAGCCATACAGCCATGCAGCCATGCAGCGCTCTGAATCCAAGTCACATCAGCAGATCCCGTCGCTCTCGGGGAAAATAAAGGCTCTTAACCGAGCTGATAAAATCATCAGAAGGACTTCTGAGCGGCGTGTGAATGATTTTCCTCCTGAGTTTTTTATGAAAACCTTGAGAACTCAGAGGAGGGGCAGCAGGCGGTAAAGTAAATGTTTTTTCATTTAGTTTCACAGAACACATTTAGAGCTCATCAGTCATTTATTTAAACACAATGCAGAGCTGCAGCAGCTACCACTGAGGACACGGAGGGCACGGAGGGCATGTCCTCCGTGTCCTCCGTGTCCCTGAATCTTTTAACAACCTGGGAAGGTGTTTGTTAAATGTTAAATGGAGTTATTGCAGGAAAAATCTTTTCTCATAGACAACGTGAGGCGACTGACCGCTCATTAAACTCCAACACATTCTCACTCCCAACTTGTCAAATACCGCCGCTTGGTCAGTGCTCCTCGGCATCGAAAGGCAGATGCACGGGTACACCTCTTACGTTATTTTGGACGGACCAGAGACGGCGTGTCAATATACGCTTGCTACATGCATAGTGTCCTTTCAAAATAAACTTCACAGGAAGTTAGGTTTAGGCAACACAACCACTTAGTTAGGGTTAGGAAACGATCATGGTTGAAGTTAACTTCACTGACTAGCGACTCACGGGACTGACGTGACAAAATAAGTCAAGGTTATTTTTAAGTTTCACACAGGACACAAACACCGGTCTCCTGGTTGAAAGTCTTGTGTTTGTTTGAAGTCAGAACCTGCCAAAAAATAAATAAATAAATAACTAAAATGACTCGATAAATAAATAAATAAATATGTCATTAAATGCAGCAAAAAATAACATTAAAAATAAATGTAGCCATGAAATAATTGATAAAATGTGACATAAATTGATATTTCTGTTTTAATTTATTTATATATCTTTTTATTAATTCCCTGGGGGAAGTTTATTTACTCTTCTGTATAATTGTTCTTTTTATTTATTTGTTATTTATTATTTATTTATTTAATATTTATTATTTATTATTTATTTATTATTTATTTATGTAGTTGTTTATTTATTTATTATTTATCTATTATTTATTTATTTTAATTAAATTTTACATTTATTTATTTATTTTTGCATTTATTTATATATTTATTTATGCATTTATTTGCATTTATTTATTTTTGCATTTATTTAATTATTATTTTTTAAATGTATGTATTTATGAATTTATTTATTTATTTCTGCATGATTTTCTCTTTGCATTTCATCCCTTATTTATTTCTCCCCCTCATTTGAATAATGAGGCAGAAATGCATAAAAAAAATTAAAAAAGAAATGTTTAAATAAAATAATACAGAAGTAAATATACATTATATACTAGCCTGTGTTCATAACAAGCAAAAGAGAGAAGTTAACTATACATCCTGAGGGGCATTTCAGTAAGAAACATCTCAAATTAAGAATGAGGAAAAATTAAAATAAGCCTTTTTTTAAGTGAGTAAAAAATGTCTTAAAGCGTCAGACTGGAGGGAATTTGGACTCATCAGCTGCAGTGTGTAACGCTGACTGTGTGTGTGTGTGTGTGTGTGTGTGGTTTTGTTTGGCGTTGTGTGATGATGTGTGGGTGCACGAGTGAGTGTGCTTGTGTGTGATTGGCCGTAGAGTAGAGCTGTTAATGGCCACTACAGCGGCTGCTACAAAGACTCCTCAGTTATCTCATAATGGGATTTATTCAAATTGACAACGATTGCTGGGGGGAAATTTAGGGGGGGGGGTTTAAACTCTATTCAGTTTAATAATTCAATTATACACACAGACTGGAGGCCGGGGACAGTTTACCTCAATGATGCAAAAAACTGTTTTTAAAGCAGTTTTATTCGATAGAGAAAGAGGTATATGTATATATATGGAGAGAGAGAGAGAGGAAATTACAGCAGAGGACAGAAGACAAAGGTCAGCAACAGGATTTGAAGGTGTGACATTAAAAATAGCCTTTTGATCCACCAACCAGGATTTAATCCATCTTTATTCTTCAGTATTAAATACACACACTTGATCTTTTTCTTCCATTATATATGATATTTGTCATATTTATTTGCTTCTTTATGATGGTTCACATTTACAAATTGAGTAAAGTTAATAAAAACACCTGTGATTTTTTTTTATTGACCCATTTTTGTGTTTTTGTAGGGGGTGCAGGGGGTCTTTAGGGGGAGATAGCAGGTCAACAGTAGATGTCACATAGAAGTGGTGTACATCATCTGAAAGCTGGGAACCTGAAGTATATGATGGTCATCCCCATGCTCTATTATAAGTTGTTGCAGCATTTTTTGGGTTGATACCATTTTTTTACCACTAGAGAATTGATAAAAATGATCAATAGTCCGTCCAAAATACCACATTAAGACACCAAGACCTTGAAGAACACCATAGAAAAAGCCATGCTGTGATTTGGGATCAAAAACTTTTGACATTTTGGAGATTTCTGCAGTAATTGCATTTTTTTGGCGATCGGATGGCGAGCACTTCTGTTGTGTAAACTGCTCAGAAACCCCCTTATTGTCAATCTAGCTAAGAAAGCCATCCATCCTCTGAATGCTCTAGGTCTCTAGTCTGATCCATCCATCCTCTGAATGCTCTAGGTCTCTAGTTTGATCCATCCATCTTCTGAATGCTCTAGGTCTCTAGTCTGATCCATCCGTCCTCTGAATGCTCTAGGTCTCTAGTTTGATCCATCCATCCTCTGAATGCTGTAGGTCTCTAGTTTGTGGCTGTAAAGTTTCATGAGGCTGTGATTATCCTAGAGGTCACAACAGGTCATTTTATACAGGGAGCTCAAGTTAAAAGTCGGCAAGTGGCCATAGTATAAGCGGGATAATACCTTCATGTCAGGTGGTTCTTAGTGTTTACTTTTAAGTTCCTGTTCTAGTACAAAAGGGGCTATTAAGTTTAATTTGTCGACGGAGGGGGAATTGTTTCACAAAGTTTCTCCAGCTGCTTTGGGACTCTAACTTTTGGTCATTATCTTTTTCCTGTTCCGTATGTACACAGAAATAGCTAATTCAGCAACTCTAGAGGTGCATTGTGAGGTATTTTCTGCAGTAAAGGGATGGTATATATATATATATTTCCTCCTCACACCGGCCGGCTTCCCTAAAGCAGCAGGAGGAAAGTTGCTGAACTGTGGTATAAAAGTGGAGGAGTTGTCCGAGGCGATGGGAAAGTGGGCTGAAGCGAGGCCGGAGGTTACTTCTACATTTACCTCCTGCTTCTCACCTCCAGGAACTGCAATTAGTCTCTCTGACAGCAGCACAGAGATGGATCACTGAGAGCTCAGCTCAGCCCAGAAGATCAGGAGGAAGAGAACCTTAAAGAGAGAGTGCGGCTTACACAGATGATTACAAGTTATATTAATGATTATCCTGATTCAAAACCCTTTTCTCAGAAGTAGAAATGTGATCTGATTTTTGGAAAGACTGTAGTTATGACTAATAAAATATGCTTAAGGTTAGGAAATTAAGATATTTGGTTACGTTTAGTGACGATCGTGGTTCCGGTTAATAAAGACGCAGCCGTTAATTGCAGGTCTGTGAACTTGAACTTCAGTCTCCTGCATGAAAGATAGACTTGCTACTGTACACGCCCGTCCAACACCTCCACCTCCAACACTTTCCATCTCGCTTTATAACGTACGTCGTTAAATTTGGAGGATGTGCAAAAAAAATCATTGTGTACAAAACTGGTTATCCACAACATCTACACTATATGTAAGTTAAAGGTGCAGTGTGTAGGATCTGGCGGTATCTAGCGGTGAGGTGAGGAAATTGCACACAACTGAATCCTCTCCCGTGTGCCAAGAGTGTTGGAGAGCTACGGTGGCCGACGCGAAAACGTGAATGTCCCTCTCTAGAGCCATTTGGAGCAGAGCCCGTGAGTGGTGAAGCAAGAGAGAGAAAGCAGCAGCGACGAGTAACGTTATCGACTCCGGCCTGATCCATCCATCCTCTGAATGCTCTAGGTCTCTAGTTTGATCCATCCATCCTCTGAATGGACTCCGCCCGCTCTCTATGTAGATATAAACAGCTCATTCAAAGCTAACAAAAATACAACAATTCTTATTTTCAGGTGATTTTATACTCTAGAAAACATAGTTATGAATATTATATTCCGTTTCTGCCAATAGATCCCCCTAAATGCTACACACTGTTCCTTTAATGTACTTAAATAAACGTACAATCCTTCCTATGTAGGGTTAAAAGAAAATCTTACAATTTAGACTTTTTAAATTGTATTTCTATTTTTTATTTTACAGCATGTCCACTGTAGCGGACCACAGGACCATTTCAGTGTGAAAAGACTTTAGAGTTTAGAAGATACAAAAGAAAATGAACGGATTATGGCTGTAGAGTGATATTAAACCAAAAAAACAACAAAAAAACAACCAAGATGGCGCTCATGCAGGTATTCTCCGAGTCAGGTTTCTTTTCCTACTTTTGTTAGTACTTTACCTTGTGCCTTTTCTACCTTTTTTCTTTTCTGACTCGGTGTAATCCGCTCAGAATTCCAATGTACTTATAGGTGCAAATGGCAAATAAAAATCTTGAATCTTGAATCTTGATGAAAACAAAAACACGACATATCACTGGAAAGCCCAGCAGTGTGTTCCAATCCACGTACTTCCAGAAGTACACTTCAATGTAGTGCACTTTGTGCACTCTGTACTCACTTGAGTAGTGCGTAAATTTCAGCGGGGTAGGATCGTCTCAAATCGAATACTCTGCGGCGCACTGACCGGAAATGACGATCGCAACATTTGACCGCGGCTTGCTACCCGCCAAAATATCTTCTGAAAAAAAATGAAAGCAGAGTGAAAATTACATTTCCAACGTCATCGCCTACGATGTGTCCTCCTGTTGGCTGAAAATGCAGCGGTATGTTTACGTATTGTATTGTTTTATTCTGTTATCTACGTATGTTTGAATAGTGGTCGTGGCTCCGCCCCTTCCGCTACGTAGCCAAGATGGCGACAGTTGAGTGTGGAAAGTGTCCAGCGTTCCACACTCAACGATCTGACCGTTTTGAGTACAACATCCGGGTACTTTGAGTGCACTGCATTTTGCCGTACTTCCCAGTGTGAACGCACTTATGCACTCAAAGTAGTAAGTGTAAGTACAGAAGTACGCGGATTGGAACACACTGCAGGATGTCCTCTTTACTACACACCAGGGGTTGATAGAGTAGGTCAAAAGAGTAAAAGGAGATGCATGTGGACAAAATGTCCACTACAGGACACATGTTGACGGGCCGGGTCTCAGGAGGATATAATCTGCCCTCTCCCCTCTGAGCTCAGAATACACCCCCTGCACTATAAAGGTGTATTATTATTATATATGAAGCTAACCCAGTTTGCAGGAGCATCAGTCATGAGTGGACAGAGGAGAGCTTCCAGCCACACAGAGGACCGAACCCAGAGACGGAGCTCCCAATGACAGTATGACCCAGTTCAAAAACTCCTCTGACTTAAAAACAGACTTTCTTTCAAAGACAGAAGCTGCTTCAGAAGCTTCTTTTATCTCTTTTTTTATGGAAGCAGCGGCTTGAGGAGGAAGAGGAGGAGGAAGAAGAAGAAGTGGTTCCCAAAGCGGAGTCGGGGGCCCCCCGGGGGGTCCTTGATAGGGGTTCTGCAGGGTCTGCTGCATAATGTGGAGTCAGTATTCTCTCATTTACTGGCAAATTATCTGCAGAGGGATATAATGTGTTGGCCTGTCTCTCTTTTCTCTCTGTACTCCAGTGAGCCTGTAGAGAGTCATGAATTTCTGCTCCACATTATTTCCAACAATCTAAATCCTGTCCGGCTCCGTCCCCGGTGGCGTTTAATCTGATGTGTGCGCTCTCTGCTGTTAAATTGGCCGTAAATACCTGCAAGGAAAGAGAGAAAAGAGCTGAACAACGTGACCTAAAATCTATATATCTGGACACATTCTCCTCGATAATGATTAATGTAACAATAACTGGTGGCTGTCAGCGTTTTTATCAACCACACAAGGTGTGTTTGTTAACAGATGAAGCCTTCACTGCACAACATGAGACTAATAGCCTACAATCTAGTGTTAAATATTACATGCGGACTTTCTACAACACGTGGTGTTTGTTGTCAAAACTAAGAGCCAATCAGTTCTTTGATCAGGCGACAGCCAGGCGTTTCCCATAATGCCCTGGGTCTTGCAGTCGGTGGAGAGCAGCTGCGGCGCCTGGCTCTAAAAACCGCGGCCGCCTCGATCTCGTGAGGTTATTGTTGCCCACGTGTGCATGACGTCAGAGTGAGTCGGGAACTTTTGTAGTGGCCAAACGGCGGTACTGCAACTTCTGTGTTCGTCACGTGATGCCATTGGGCCCAAAAAGACTTTTCCCCATAGACTTACATTGGGAAAAGAGACGTCTGTAACTCAGCGGATAACTTCTTTTTAGGTGAATCAACTCCCCAGTACGAACACTCTAATAGTACTTATTTAAAAAATTCAGTTTTCCAAGTTGTAAAATGAACTAATAGCTGAATCCAGAGTTATTTCCCTTCCTCCGTTCATGTGAATGAGACCCAGGCCGAGGCTGGAGCGCAAGCCGTGACGACGGCGTGACGTTGGGACCCCGTGACCGAGTCATGTGACCGAGTAGACGCTACTGCGCATGTTCCATGTGCCCCAAGATCCGGGTACTTTTCCAGACGGAAGTCGAGCCATTTAGGCTTCATGCTCTACTGAGCAACTTTCACAGGAATAAACGGGGCCCCGCCTCCAACGCTGTATCCAGTTCTCTTAATAATACATCCATGAACGGACACAAATCTAACCGGCATGCATTGCGCGGCGATCGCCGATAATCGATTCTGTGCAGGTCCTGCTCATCGCCAACGAGCCTAATGCGGAAGCAACTTTTAGGCAAAGAATGAAGTGAAAAATTCTGATTTTTCCAGCCATGAATAAAGGCGTGAATCTCTTTCTTTCCTCAGTACCGACACTAACACGGCAGTGAGCTCCTGGTTCATCGGCTCAGCGACCATCAGGAGAACGTAGCTGCTCTCTTGGGGGACGCCACATACAGGACCATACAAGGTGATTCTGCATTTCACACGTCCATTTCTACTTTCTCTTCAGCCTCAAACCTTCACTTCATAATCACTTCACACTTTGGAGCAGGAGTTCTCTGGAGTAGACGGAGGTTACACGCTGCTGCACAGCAGCCTGGAGACAAATAACACGTCTTTAAACTGCAGCAGAAAGAACAAGAAAAGAGCTAATAGCGAGCATCATTAGCTGCTACACCTGCATATTAAACAGGCCCACAGTCAGAGAAGTCATTACCATTTAATGATATGATGGCTTAAAAAATCCACGCTAATGTTGTCTTTTAATTCTCCCCCCAGTCTAATGCATATTTACACTTGAATATGAATTTTGCAGGAATAATTAAAAAGCCCGGAGAGAAATTAAAAAGTGAGGAATTCAATATGTATGTGGATCAGTGCGTTTAATCCAAATTTGACACGGAAGGTAAACTGTAAACCGGTGAAATACTGAGGTTTTTATGTCTGAAACTACTCCCTCGTTTATTCATTCTTTCACTACTTCCTCCATAATAAACAGTAGTTTACTCTATAGTGAGCATTGAGATTTCAGTCGCACATGAATCCTGACATTTCACATGTTTTATTATGAAAGGGTGAATAAAGATATCTCGACTGCGGTTTGTGTTCACGTGGTCGACCCGACATCGCTGAGCTGCAGGCTCTCAATCATTAAGTGATTCAATTAGATGATAACAAAGATAATCTACTACAACATCAGATGAGTCATCGTGAAAATATAACCAGGGAGGTTCAGACTTAAAGCAGCCTCGGGTTTAAAGAATGCAACGTGAACTTCACAGTATATGACATTTAAAGCTGACCCAAACTCTACTTTATGCCGTATACTGTAGGTATGATTGGTACCTTTTATCATATGATTGGGAATGTCCTGGTGTAGCTGACTTCTGGAAAGCGGTGAAAGAAAATCTGTCCGCTATATTACATATTCCTGTCCCCGTCTGTATTGATTTTAAATGATCTCTCTCAGCTTCAACTACAAAAAGGCCCAAAAGTGTGTGTTTTTGTTTGTTTCTGACAGCTGCCAAGAAGATGGTCGCTACTCGGCGGCAATAGGTGCTCACTTTTATAGGTGTTGGTTATCTTGAATTGTCCACAGAACCTCAAATTTAACTTTATTTTATTTATTCGTGAATCTCCCTCTGGTCCTGTTTCTGTGATCATTTTTAGTTCCCTGTTTGGGCTTTCTAATCTGATTGTTGTAGACATATTTCGGTGTTATAATACTGGTTAAATTCATAAGGGTTGAAGCAACACTGCTAATATCAGTATCACGTACTACTATGTATGTACTGTATGTGTATATTTTAGCATGTTCTCCCTGTGTCAGCGTGGGTTTTCTCCGGGTTCTCCACCTTCCTGCCACAGTCCAAAGACATGCAGGTTACGTTCATTGCTGACTCTAAATTATAATATATATAATATATAATATTTGTTTTATGCTAAATGCAGTACCTGTGAGGGTTTCTGGACAGTATTTGTCATTGTTTTGTGTTGTTAATTGATTTCCAATAATAAATATATACATACTTTTGCATAAAGCAGCATATTTGTCCACTCCCATGTTGATAAGAAGATTAAATACTTCATAAATCTCCCTTTAAGGTACATTTTGATCAGATAAAAAATGCAATTACTTTACGATTAATCGCGATTAAATATTTTAATCAACTGACAACCCTACCAGAGAATTGTTTTTCTGAATGCAGTCAGCCTTCCTGTCCTTCTATCCAGTTAATTTCAGCCGACAGCATTCACCTGGCGTCTCAGGTGTGAATCAGCTAGTGATTATCTGACTGAATGAAACCCAGCACGGCTCCGAGTCCACATTTAACAGGCTCCTCTGTGCTTTATATAAGAACTGATCTGTTATATAATGGCTGTACCTGAGGAAAAGAGAAATGACCGTATTTATGATGCTGAAAGGCTGCGAGGGAACATCTCGAGCTGTGAGGGCGTTCCCGTTCAGCAGTATATCGGTATATCAGGCTGCACTCACAGTATCATGTCACATACCGCTCTCTGTACTGTATCTACCCTCTGAATTATGCAGCATTGTTCTTTTGCAAGTTTAAACAGCTGTTACGGCTGTTGGAGACACTCTGGGAGAATCCAATAAAGCCACAGCTGTGGACGCTGGCGAGGGTCGAGTCTGTGAGCCCCGTGGCCCGGTGGAGCAGCGTCGACAACTTTTAATATCAATTCACTGAACCCGAGAGACGGGCATTATATTCACCTGTATTACTTCCCCAAGGCTGGAACATACCTGTCACTGACGGAGGACATGAATGATATCCCAATGAATGAATAATTCAGATGACATGAGAACATAATGGCTCATTCCAGTGCAGGGATGGAAAACCTTTAGAGGAAACGGATTTAATTTGTGATTCATTTTTCGTAGGTCAGAGAAGGTTCGACATCTCATCAAGGTGCTGCTAATGAGAGCTTCACCCCCATGTCATCCAGTCAAAGTCTAATTTGTTACCTGTTCCCCCGCTTATCACTCTGACACTGTGGACAATTCAAGATAACTGACATCTGTAGAAGTGAGCACCTATTGCTGCCGAGTTGCAACCATCTTCTTGGCAGCTGTCAGAAACAGAAACAGCCATAAACACACCGTTTTGGGCTTTTTGTATTTGAAGCTGAGAGAGATCATTTAAAATCAGTACGGATGGGGACAGAGGAACAGGAATATGTAATATAGCTGACAGATTTTCGATTTCGGAGGTCCTTGACATGAAAAAGTTTGAGATTGCTCTGAAAAATCTGTATGCTGGCTTTTTCTAACTTCCATTTATGTCCATCGCTCATTTTATGCTCCTCTGGAAAGCAAAACATTTAATAAGTAAGTAAGTAAACAGTTCTACTAGTATGCATATTTATAATATTTTTATTGTTCAACACAGGACATTTGGGTAGACTTTTGTACGGCACTTAGTAGGCGGACGTTTTACTGGCGTCATCATGGTAGTCGACTCGATTACAGTTAGGGATGCACCGATACCGATACCAGTATTGGGTATCGGGTCCGATACTGTGCTCATGTACTCGCAAAACGGGTCCGATGCAACGGCACCGATACCACCTTACAGCAACATGACGTTAACCTCTCGTCACCGGGATCCCACCTCAGCCGGCCCTCACTTTCATTGCGCCACGGGGGTTTTGCTTGCACCCTCTGACTCGCGCGTGTGTTAGACTCCTTGGTCCATGTTTCAAGACGGGTCGGGGGGGTTGCAGACATCGCCGCAGACCCCTGGCGCCTTTTACGTGGGCCAAGCCCCGCCCTGGGGGCACGACGCAGTTGGGGCGCACTAAGGACGGTCCACCCCGGTCGACAGTAGCACCGGGAGCAGGGGGCCCCGTCGCGGTGCGGTGAGGTCCGGGCGGAGAGCGCTGTAAAGCTGCGGCCGTGAGCCACCTTCGCCCTGAGCCTTTCCAAGCTGACCTAGAGCCGGTCGCGGCGCACCGCCTCGTATGCGGGACTCCCCAGCCTGCCGTGTGTCGCTCACACCCTCCAGCTGGCTGTTAACGAGGGTCTTTTGGCACAGACAAGTACTCGTATCGGTACCCAAATGTAAGTACTTGTACTCGGTCTGAAAAAAAGTGGTATCGTTGCAACCCTAGTTAAAACGTCCCCTCTCTGCATATTCCCTCCAGTCCAGAGAAAATTGGCAGTGGCAAAAAGTCACAAATTTGCATACAGGCATATTTATGGTGCATTCATTAAAAATATCAATATCAATACCAGCTTTATATGACGTAGCTCAGAATAAGAAGCAAAAGTATAGTGAGCAATAAGAAAAGTAAGAAACTTTTCTACATAAAGCACCAGGGATGCACTGCCCCGACTTATTGATACTGAGCTCTCTCTCTCTGTCCCCTGAATTAAAATCTATTAACCTATCAGTGCACATCAGTTCTTAACTCGTCGTTTATACACCAACATCCCGTTTAGTCTTGTGTAAATCTCATCAGGACAGATCCACCACAGTAATTATCTTGTCCAACACATGAAACACACACAGTAGCTGCTGTAGGATTACTGGTGTTGTGTTCAGTCTCAGATTCAGAGCTGACTAAACACTGAACCGCTCTGATAAATGATGTCGTCCTCAGAACGCTTCACTCAGCATAATAACAAGCTTCTGCATCTCGTCTCTAAACTACCTCACCTTTTCTCTCACACAACCCCCGTCTCCTAGAAATTACGCCTTAATTCTATTACTTAGGTTTTCCCAATTACGCTGTGGTGACAAACTGAATCGCTGTCTGGATTCTGTTCACAGGCAACGTTTTATTTTTTATTTAATGAATGAAGAGCTGCATTTATTTACTCCACAGAAGTCGGAGATGGTTCACATCCTGAGGCACGTTTTTAGTGTTGTTGTTTCGGTTTAGACAAAAAAAAAAACATTTCAGTTAAAGTTAGTGGAAGATTGTTGTTTCTGTTAAATGATTAAAATAATAAACTTTATATTGCACCTTTCAAAAACAATGCAGCACAATTAAATAGTTGCTAAAAGTGGATATTATTGGTGAAAACAAAAGGCTGTTATACATAGCAACGGTCTGTTATACATAGCAACGGTCTGTTATACATAGCAACGGTCTGTTATTCATAGCAACGGTCTGTTATTCATAGCTACGGTCTGTTATACATAGCAACGGTCTGTTTTACATAGCAACGGTCTGTTATACATAGCAACGGTCTGCTATACATAGCAACGGTATGCTATACATAGCAACGGTCTGTTATACATAGCAACGGTCTGTTATTCATAGCAACGGTCTGCAATAAAGAAATAACAGATCATAGAACGCTGTGATTGACCAATCAGAATCAGTATTCACAAAGCTTTGTAATAATTTTTAATAAGATGTAACTTCAGTCCTTGTTTCCTGAGCTGCTGTCCTTTATTGAGCTTCTTGTTATAATATCTACCGTACGTCATCCATGCAATGTTTAAAAACGACCTTGTGCATTCAGAAATGTTTAGAAAAACTATATAGGCCGACCATGAATGGCATTTTCTACTTCACATTATGATGCATGCATTGTGAAGCAGAAGCTTTGTGCATCAGAATGAAAGGAGCAGAACAGGAAACAGCATTTAATGTGGATCGGTCCCATCTGGCAGAGGAGATCAGCGTCAGCGCCGATACCGATCCAATGTTACAGAGTGCTTTACAATAAAATATAGAAGAGTTTGTGGCATGTATAAAAGCTTTAACTCCTCACAGGCAGATGGTGAACGATGCCCTTGAACGAAGCCATGAACATGCACGTATGTTCACATTAACCTGCATGTCTCTGGGTGTTTAAAGGCTAAAGAAAAGAAGTATAGAAATGGGACAAGGTGACAAGGACGGCTCCATTGTTCTCGTCCTAAAGATAGAGGTTCGTTCCACTTTGTTTTCTGCTATACGAAAACCTCTTTGTCCTCTCCTGATCCGTCACAGAGTCAATGAAAAACACTTCATCTTCTTAGTCTTTGCAATGCAGCAAGCTCACTTTTGACTTAAACTTGTCTGAAGTAGTGAATGAATGTGACGCTGAATATTAATGCAGACACCTCAACACCTTTGCCAAACGTCTGTGCTTTTTGTTTGTGAATCCTGAGATCATTTTTCTCTGTGCTGTGGTGTTTCTGCTCTGTCGTTGAAGCCTTTCCTCTATTGCGGATAATGTCTTATTAAATTTCCTTCCCACAGCTTGACTCGTAATTACTGTGGACATACATTGACCTAAATTGCAGCCCCCTTCTGAGCGGGACAGAGTCTAACTGGGATATTGATCTTCTTCCGCTGCTCTGTAATTCTTAATGCCTTTGAATTATGACGACCAGAGAGGCTGATTAGCTGCGTTGTGTGTGCAGAAGTCGGCTCACTGAACTGGATTTATATCCTCTGGATCAGAGGTCCGGCAAAGAAAACTGCACTGTGAAGTACAATAAAGCATAATGCTGTCTATGAAGCGTCATACAACTACATTATGGTTAGCTCTGTTTAAAGGCTAGCGGAGCAATAAATCTGAATATTGTCCTGATGATGGCGCCAGAGGAAAAGGTCACGGGGTCATTAAGATATCAAGGTTTCATCCTCTGGGGAGCAGGAATATGCTGAATACATTTATTGTGCATGGCTGGAAACCTAAAGAAAGGAGAGAGTGTCACAGAAATCATTAGGATTCGTCCTCTTGGGACCATGAATATCCACGGTGAATTTGTTAGAAATATATATACTGGAAAAACAAAGTTCGGAAACTTGTGTTTGGCCATTGACGGAGCATTTTGGCAAATTTTTCTTGGGCGCTACCCACATAATCAGCTGTGCTGCTCATCCCACAAATGCATGATCCTTACAAGTTGGACATCATTGCGAAGGTAAATAAACAGGCTTTCCAACGATGTAAAATACAATGCCAATCAGCATTGTAACAACAGAGAAATAATCCACCAAACACAAGTTTCCGAACTTTGTTTTTCCAGTTTATATATGTTTCTCAGACATATTGGACAGTTCTGCTTTGTATCCAACAAAGTGAAATGTCTCAACTATCGGAGGAAATATCATAAAATCTATCAATCAAACAAACACAAGACTTTCAAAGAGGAGACCTGGTGTTCGTGTCCCGTTTGAAACTAAAAGTAACGTTGACTTATTTTGTCACGTCAGTCTATAGTCACGTGACTCGTCCGTATCGTCAATCAAGTCGTTAGTCAGTGAAGTTAACGTCAACCACGACTGTTTCCTAACCCTATCCTAAGCTGGGCATACACTGTATGATTCTAGAAATGTCGTTGTGTACTTCCTACTCCTACTGTACGAGTAGATCGTTTGCGATGTAAAGCCAAAGCTCATGATTTATATGATCACACTGTACCGTCCCGTCGGCCTCTGAGGGCTGTTCTGGCTGTTGACCGTTGTCAATAAAGATTTGTTTGAAAGCTCCGAGGCAGGTAAAGTTTGTTTGCTAGCAGAAGTCTGTACCAAGAAACCAGGAAGAGCGCCGGTCTTCGATCCGGACTTTCGTAGTGGCCAAACGGCGGTAATGCAACTTCCGTGTCCTCACGTGATGCCATTGGGCCCAAAAAGACTTTTCCCCATTGACTTACATTGGGAAAGAGACGTCTGTAACTCAGAGGATACTTTTTTTATGAAAAGACAGTATGCATGTAACAAGCATATATTGACACGCCGTCCCTGGTCCGTCCAAAGGTAACGCAAAAGAGGTACCTTGTGCGATGCCGAGGGGCACTGACTAAGCGACGGTATTTGATAAGTTGAAATGAGAACGTGTTGGATGTAACCTGCTGTTTTTTTGTTGCAGGAGGAAACTCACAGAACTCAGCCTCTGACTGACTGAAAGCTTCGGTTCAATAATAAGTCAGGTAGACAAACGTTGGTCTAATGATTCAGAAATCCTTGATCTGAAGGTTTGTTCTTCTGTCAGGAGACATTAGAAAAACTATTTTTGTGTTTGTAGCCTTGAATGTTTTGTACTGATGTTTCACACCTGAGCACTGAGCTCACTAAAAACAGCCAGACACTATCACTTTGTATTCTGATGTATTGAATTCGTAATTTCACATTTTTTGCAATTAATAATAATGAGGAGGAAACAGCAGAGAAGCTGAGCGTGAACGATGTTTCATCCTGTGAATATGTAACAATGAGCTTCCATTAATCTTTCTTACTTGTGCTGAGGAATTAAACGTCGTCCTGATATATTCATATTCTTCACAGCTCTTTTTTAAATTGCCTTTTCTTTTTTTTTTTTTTTTTAAAACAGAAGAGATTTCCACAAAGACATGGAAGATGATAATCTGGGTTGTAAAAAATGTGACAGCTGCTCGTGAAATCTCTTCAATTTGGGTTTAAACATGAAACATCCAGCAGAGCTCAGCTGAGCGTTCCAGGATTCTCAATACAAGAAATAACACAGTAGTTTGTCTTTATAGTGTTCAACAGAGAGCAGGGTTTAGAGAGGGTTTAGGAACCGGGTCCAAATTAAAGCTGTTTAAAAGCCCTAAACACTGAGAAGGTACGTTTTCATATTTTAACCACATACTGTAATGACGGGTGAGCGAATTATGGAAGAAAGTACATTCAAATATCGACTAAAAGACGTCTTTTGTAGTTTTGATTTAGAGGTTATTTGGGATGAACCACCATAGTCACAAAATTGAATCTATTTGATTCGTGTACAGAGACACAAATTTCCCTTTTTTTGTGACGCTCAGCACGACTTTCAACAACGTATTTTTTGTGCGTTTTCCTACAAATGTCCAGCAACACGTGTCAATTTCCGCTACAGTCTTTTAAAAATAAAACTACTTAGTTAGGTTAAGGAAAAGATTGCGGTTTGGGTTAAAACAACTTCGGAAGTAGTGTAACTTAAGTATGGAAGTTACGTGACATAAACTACTTAGTTAGCTTTAGGAAAAGATCGTGGTTTACGTTAAAATAACGCCAGAAGTGCCATAACTTAAGTACGGAAGTTAGGTGACAAAACCTACTAAGTTAGCTTTAGGAAAATATCCCGTTTTGGGTTAAAATAATTTCGGTAGTTACGTAATGGAAGTACGGAAGTTACGTGACAAAACTACTTAGCTTTAGGAAAAAGATTGCGGTTTAGATTAAGATAACTTTGGGAGTGACGTAACTTAAGTACGGAAGTAACGTGACAAAAACTACTTAGGTTTAGGAAAATGTCGTAATTTAATTTAAAATAACTTCGGAAGTAATGTAACTTAAGTACGGAAGTTACGTGACAAAAACTACTTAATTAGCTTAAGGAAATGATCGCGGTTTGGGTTAAAATCACTCAGAAAGTGTCGTAACTTAAGTACAGACGTTAGGTGACAAAAAATACTAAGTTAGCTTTAGGAAAAGATCGTAATTTAAGTTAAAATAACTTCGGAAGTGATGTAACTTAAGTACGGAAGTTACGTGACAAAAACAACTTAGCTTTAGGAGAAGATCGTAATTTAAGTTAAAATAACTTCAGAAGTGCCGTAATGGAAGTACGGACGTTATGTGACAAATACTACTTAGTTAGGTTTAGGAAAAGATTGCTGTGTGCGGTAAAATAACTTCGGAAGTGATGTAACTTAAGTATGGAAGTTACATGACATAAACTACTTAGTTAGCTTTAGGAAAAGATCGCGATTTGGGTTAAAATAACTTCGGAAGTGCTGTAACTTAAGTACGGAAGTGAGAGTCGTGTCTATGTACACAAATCAATACATTAAATTTTATGACTATTTCAACTGCTGTGCAACTGGACTGAAATACTTTTCCAGGTGTTTTTTATTTTAAGTGAATCATAGAAGACAGTACATTCAAATATCGACTCAAGGACGTCTTTTGTAGTAGAACATTTTATGATTTAGAGTTAAAGTGGGATGAACGGTGCAGAAAACACCAAACACGTCACCAAATATTAAAAAAACGGATCCCTGCTTCCAGTAAAACCGGACTGAAATCAATCTTCAGCTTGTGTCACAAACCTGCAGAAAGCTTTGATTTCCTGAAAATCAAACAGAATGGAGGATTCCCAACCTCATTATAAATGCTCTCTGCACAGAGACGGAGCTACACCGAAGAGGGAACTCATGCCAGGAGAAATAATAACACAGCATATGTGTCCTCTTTGTGTTGATCTGTTTGTGTTTGTGAAGGTTTCTCTTCCTAAAATAAACATAGATATAGTAGATAGATGGATATATATATATATAGTCTAGTCCTCCCGACCCCTCCTGTCCTGACTCAGAGGAGACTGGTTGTACTGGCAGCTGGCAGGAAGGACCTCCTGCAGCGGTCCTTGTCACGCCAGGAGGTCGTTAAGACGATGTGACGTGTTTCCCATGATGCACAGCAGTTTGTGCAGCATCCTCTTCTCCACCACCACCACTACCACCTCTAACGGGTCCAGGCTGGTTACAGAGACGACCTTTCTCATCAGCTGATGCCACTGCCCCAGCACACATTTTAAAGTTTAACATAAAATGTAGTTTTAGCCTGACGTTCCATTAAAATATGATAAAGTTTAGATGTTTTTTGATGATATGCATTGACCATCACTCGTACCACTGGATTCTTTTATTCTGATGCCTCTCTTTTTACCTTTTGGTTATAATATTCTCTCAGTTGAAGATATCTAAGTAAGTCTTGATTCCCAAGTGCAAAGATTTATTTTCATTAGCCAAAGGCTTATTTTACAATTCAATTTTAACGTGTATAAACAATTCTTTTTTGTTTTTAAAACAAATATTGTAACCAGAAAAATAAAATAAAATAAGAAATTTATAAGAACATAAAAAACTAATAATTATAGAAAAAAATGTGGTAATTATATATTATTGATAATAACCTATCCTTCTATCAAATATACTTTAACTAAATAATAATAATTATAATAATGCTTATTATTATTATTATTATTATTGTTTTTGTTGTTATTGTTATTATTATTATTATTGTTATTATTATTATTATTATATTATAATAATGAGTAAATTAAAATATTAAAATATAATATATATAATATTGAATATTGAATATACATTCAAGGTGATGATTGAAATAATAAAGAAAAATTAATAGGAATTAAAAAAACTATAAAAAATGTAAATAAATAAACTATATACATTTTATTCAATATGTATTTTTTTTTTTTACATTTTTAGTAAATGTAAGAAATTAAAATAATAACAATAAATATCACATAAACATTTATAAATCTGAATGCGTCGGTAGCAATCATAGTTTGAAGAAATAATAATAATAGTAGAAAACAAAACTGCATAAAATTCATACATCCCTGGCTTAAATTCACTCTCCAAGGCTATCCATCTTAACACGTTTTGTCCTTTTTTTCAATTTAAGTTGTCTGGTAAAGTGTTTTTTAATTATATAATAAAATATTTAAATATTATATTATCTAAAAAAATGTCGACAGATGCAGGTGTGCTTTCATTTATCAGTATATATTTATTGTGACATGTCTGTCTTTTATACAGGAGTTCCTTTTATTCAAGTTTTTATTTGTATTTCAACTTTGCAACTTTTTTTCTGAAAGTTGCTATATAAATAAATATATAAATAAATAAATCTTCCTTACTTACTTTTCTATTAAGAGAGACAATAAAAGTATAACCTTCACCCTGAAGTGAAATATATTCCCTTGTGTTTCCTCTCTGCAAAGCATATTTATGTTTTTGAGATAATACTTTTAAAAATGTGACCTTGCAAAACATCTGAGGTTTGAACATTTTTACCTGAAATATTATTTTCTAAAAAATAAATGCAAACACACCTGCAGCTGAATCATTAAATATAAAATATCTGAGGTTTGAACATTTTTACCTGAAATATTATTTTCTAAAAAAATAAATGCAATCTAATAATAAAAACATATTATTATTGTTATTATTATTATA
>CAKAKR010057265.1:11625-38046 GCA_916700685.1 Adelosebastes latens | reverse complement strand
ACACTCATTTAATTTACAAAAACATGAAAATATTTTAATGAATATTCACTTTCTTAAAACTGAATTCAGCCGTTGCAGACTACTGCCTACTTCAATCAGTCACCACACATAGCCTACAGCAGTCTCCACAGTAAACTGTCCTCAGTGTGAACCTGCTGGCTGATGTCGATATGAAACGAACTTCACTCTCTGTTGGATTGCTGTTCTTCTTGGCTAACGTGGCTCTACAGTAGCATCGCTGAACCCTGAACGTGTCTCCAGCTGCTGCTCGTCATATCTTTCCTATCATGTCACAGCTGCTCGTGTGTTTGCAGAAATGGAAACAAACAAACAAACAAACACACAAACAGCCCCACACAGACAGATGGAGAGATAAACAGCCTGCAGCGTGCCTCGATCAGCTGATAGCAGGTTGTTGTTGTTGTTGCGCAGCAAATGTCACAGCACCGAGCCGTTTTTAAAAAAAACCCCATCATATTCATTGTGTTTAAACTGTACAGATTGAGACAAAACGCGACATTTTTCACTTACATGTCGAGCAGGAGTGAATCCGCAGAGATCTGCACCAGCTGACTGAATAAAACCCTCCCACAACTGTAGAGTCACTGCTTCCCTTAAAGGAGGGCTGCAGGCAGCAAAGAAAATCAACACTGATAAAAACCCTGCAGGTTACATAACACAATTCCTTAAAGGCCTATGAGTAGAAAAACAAACAGTAGGTACTTGTTTGACTTGAGAACAAACATCTGCAATGTTTGCATGTAAGAAGCCTGAACAAATATTAAATAGTATTAAAGGGGAAGATTAAGCCACTGTTCTGAGGTGTGAGTAAATAACTTGGTAGCTTGCAGACATGTTTTTGGAGAGCCTTTGGCTCCATTCATATTCAAATGAGGTTTTGTTTATTTTGTTTATTTGTTTTGCACAATTTAAAACAATACAACATAACAAAAAAAATAAATTAATAATATACAGTGCAGGAAGAAGCAAAAACCCCACTGGGCTTTTTATCTGAAGCCTCCACCTAGAGACACGATTAATATAAAGAAATAATATGACTACATAATAGTGATAACAAACAGTTAAGACAAGATATATATAATAACAACAATATCAATACAGTAAATATATCAAAAAAGACAAGTCTGTGTGTGTGTGTTGAAAACAAAATTCATTTTATTTTATTTTGATCTTTGTATCATGATTTACGACAAATATTATTTAAAAAAAGTTCATGTTCCTGGTTTTAGATTTTGATAGGTATGGACTATTTCGACCGGGCTGGGAATATACTGTATGCAAATCTTCTAAAAACGTGCTCGACTAAAGCAATCCATCATGCCACTTTTACTTTTGTCAATGATACATCTTTGTTGCGTATCAACACAGTGCAACCCTGCACTTCCGCATCACTTCACACAGAAAATGTGCCTTTGACGAGAATAAAAGCAGACAATATCCATTGTGATTTATTTTCAAGTCCCGGCAAGCTGATTTCCTCACTGCATGGACAACAAAGACCTTTTTAAAGTCAAAGAGACTTTTAGCCTCCTTTGATAAGGTCAGCAGAAATGTGAGGTATGATATTCTAATATGCTCTTAAAAGACCACTATAAGAAAGACAGATGGGATATTTCATACACGTTGTGGTTAGTGTAGGATAAAAACAAGGCTTTCATTTCAAGGACAGATAGTGAGGGAAATATCTCCTGATTTCCCAGTTGTTATAATGTCAGACAGAAATTAGGCCAATAACCCAAATTAGATCTTAATTAGGCCACAGACCTCATCTGATAAGATTTTAATCCAGGGAGTGAATCCTGGGAGGAGATTTTAGTCAGATATGACTTAGTAGCCGCTGGTTCATAATGTAGATGTTTAGATAAAAGACTGTAACAATTTCCATTTTTAGACACGTGCCCCTTCGGTGAATATTTCTCAAGGACGTCAGTGAATCCTCGAGACATTCACTGTCTCAATTGATGACTACAGCACCCATCAGACTGGCCTTGTTTTAAGACATTGTCACATATTTTCTGCTTTATTTGGAGATATTAGAGTTCTATTCAAGTAAAAGTACACTAAAGACTAATTGAATTTGTGCAATAGACAAATTAAAGAATCACCATTATTACCATTAAAACAGCTTTTCTTGGGACAAGTGAATTTGTATCTTAAATTTGTTATTGTCTGGTTCACTTTATGTGTTTTGCCTCTAAAACTGACCGAGGTTATCAGGATTCAACACATCATAATTTCTCCACCTTAAAGAAAACTATTTTTTATTGCAACATCCCTATTTCCTGGCCTTTTGTGAACATTAAAGCTGCAGTTGGTAACTTTGAGCAAATATGATAAAAAGTTATTTTTATGAAACTGTTACTATATCCTTGCTGTCGTGCATGAAACATAATCTGTGATAAAAAACATGTTCCTCTGTGTCTTCCTAGTGCTCCTAATGTCATCTGCAGGATGGAGGCTGGAGGAAAACAACCAATCAGAGCTGAGCCGTCTCTGAGCAGCTGTCAATCACTTGCAAACTCCGATCAAACGGTCAAACTAGGCAGCGCTGATCAAATATGAATCAATATTCTGTTACTGTAATGCCTATTTATGTTTTCAGAAGCGTCTTGTAGTGTACTGTTTAGCTGTAAAATGAGAAAGTTTGTGACCCGGCAGCCATGTTGAAAACAGTCGAGCCAAATCCAAGCACCGCCCACGTCGGAGCAAACTTTCTCATTTCACAGCTAAACAGTACACTACAAGATGTTTCTGAAAACATTTGAGGCGAGAAATAGTCATTACAGTAACAGGACATTAATTCATATTTGATCTCTGATTGGTTGTTTTCCATCAGGTGTGGTGAAATCTTTAAAAAATAGCATTAGGAGCACAACATGATTTTTTCCACAGATTACCTGTCTCATCCACCACTATAGGATGTTGTCCGTTTCATAAAAATCCCTTTATCATATTTGATCAAAGTTATCGACTGCAGCTTTAAACCTTCAGCTTATATAAAATACTGCTTCCAGAACATGAGCTAAAACCAGGAAACTTGACCACATTACATCAATTTGTCTTCCCTTCATTGGCTCAGAGATCAAGCCAGGCTGAACTTCAAAGTCCCTTTATTAATTGCACGAGCTTGCACCATCTTATCTATCCGACCTCGTTGCTCTCCGTGCCACCGACGCGCTCTCAGATCGCAAAGGTGCTGGTCTTTGCATGATGAGGACGATTGCACCTAAAACCGAGAAGACAAAAAGTCAGTGGACGGAAAAGTATTTTTCTAACAAGCTTCAAATCTTTGGATTGAATTCCCTCTTGCAACTGATGAAGCAGAAACCCAGTCTGACCAACTCTCTCTCTTTCTCTCTCTCTCTCTCTCTTACACACACATACAATATAATGCTGTACACAAAGGTCACATTTAATGACTCAACAGTCTCTATCCCAGTTCTGTGAGGCTGTACTTATGTTGATGTTCAGCAGGTATAATGGTTGCCATGTTAACCATCATGGTTTAGTGTGTTAGCATGCATTTGGCAATAGCACTAAACACAAACAGAAGCTGAGGCTGATGGGAATGTCATTATGTTTGTAAGTTTTTGGTCATGAACCAAAGTATTGGACAACTGAACTTTAGACCTGATGATGGTGCTAGATGACAAGTTAAGGGATCAGCAAAGTTATTACAATTCATCCTGAAGGGAACATGAATGTCTGAACCAAATTTCATGGCAATTCATCCAATAGTTGCAGAGACATTTCACAAAAAAAACACAAATGTCAAACTCACCAAAGTGCGGTTCACCCTCTGGGGACCATTAATGCCTGTACAAAATATCACAGCAATCCATCAAGTGAGATATTTCATTCTGCATCAAAGTGGTGGACCGACCGACAGACCGACATTGCCGTCCCCATAGCAAGCTAGCAAAAAACATCCGAAATAATCTTTAACAAGACCAGTGCTTTTTGCTTTATAGCAGTTTAATTAGAGTAACTCAATCAGGCAGAACTGGTTTAGAAAGTCTTCTTCCTGAAACCTCAACATCTTTTTTTGTCTGTAGTAATTTACTAATGTCAATGGCAACTGCACTCGCTGTTTCATATTGCAGATATTTCCTTTAATGATTAAGACTGACTGCTAGGGTGTGTGTCCCGGGCATTTACACCTCTTCGGCCATAACGCCTTGATGTTAGGATCATAAAGATACATGCAACTGTGATTCCTGGTTCAATTCCAGCTAGTGGATTCCTATTCTGACTTCCTGTTGTTCGCTCTCTCTGCGAGCTAAATTCAATAATTAAAAGTCCAAAAATCATTTAGTATTTAGTATAGTATTTTTTTTTTTTTATGGAAAATACAGTGAAATATTCAGTTTGGGAAGAAGCAAAGTGATGAAATCTGTAAGAATTCACATCACTGTGCTGGGGTGACAAGACAAGCACATAATAACTCAGTTATAAATGATAATAAACTCTCTATGTAGATATAAACGGCTCATTCTAAGGTAACGAAAACACAAGGATTCTTATTTTCAGGTGATTATACACTAAAGAAAACATACTTATAAATATTATATTCCATTTCTGATGCCCCTAAATGTTACACACTGGTCATTTAAGCTCTCTGCTACAAACTACAGCATACAGCGTTTTATTATATGATCCATCTCGCAGGAAATAGATGAATCCTGATTAAAAACAACAGCGCCATTGTCAAACTGTTCACGTCTTCACTGAAACCTGAAAATATGTCTCGAGAGCTTCTAAACTGACATGAATTGGACATGACAAGATCAGCCCACGTCTTTGCCGCCGATCACATGGCGGTGACACAAGCATTTGGATTCAACCCTCGCTTAAACAAAAGTGACAGTCTTAAATAAATGAATTCGATGAGACAAAAGATTTAAACACTGTTTCCCTCCCAACCTGCGGGCACCCTGGGACTATCAGACTGGGAATCTGACTGGAGGGCAAGATGAATCTTATCAGCTGCTTATATATGCTGCGCTCTGCCTCGGAGCCTCTATCTGTAATTACAATTTATCAGGATTGGAGAGTCAAGGAGCCGATGAAGATCACAGCAGGACTAGAGCATCTCTCTGGAAAAGGTTCCGCTCAGATTGAACTCTGAAATGTGCAGCAAAGAGGAAAGATTATTATTTTCACATGGTTCCACAATTTATTTGCATTTTTGTCCAGCTCTCCATGTACACACAATAGTAACACAAATAGCATGGTACTGTAAACAATGAGTGAACACACTTTTAGATTTCCTTGGATATGACCCGATAGAATCAGGCCAGGCGTTGGCTGTTCTTTGTTTTATAATGGAAATGTGCCTAGATAACTTGTTAATTAGTTGATCCTGTTATCTAGAAATTATCTCACAATTGGATTTCACATTAACATTTACCATATGTCCCTTTGTTGGCCAAATATTAGAAAAAAAGAAACTACTCTAAAATGTTTGGCAACTTGTAAAACAGAATCTTTGCAAGGCCACTCGGAGCACTTTCTGCCAAACTGGATCAAGCATGCTTACATACAATCAGCTGTGCAAATATACTTTTTTTACAATGTGTAACAAGTATATTTGCACAGCCATTAGGATTATAGAGTTACTGGTAAAATACATTCAAAAGGAGGTCAGATAACACAAGACCAAATGTTCAGTTTGTGGAGGCAGAAAGAGAAACAGCGTAAACTCTGGTCAGTACCAAAACCACCAAGTATTAATTCTCCACTGGGTCGTATGAATAATGTCTAAATTATACCAAATGTTAAGCGATCATAGCCAACTAAGATGGTTGCTGAATCTGAAACAATTCCAGGGCTGAATAAAAGAAAAGTCGTAACGTTTGTGCATGAGCAAGAGAAATAGAAATAAGAAATAACCCACCTAATTAATATGTGCTCACAAATATTTGGTACTTGCTGTCTTTCATGTTTTAAGCCCTGTCTTTGCGGTGCAAAGAACAAAAAAAAAAACAGGAAGAAAATAACACAATGCTAATATAAACTAGTCTCTCGCCTTGCTCTGTCTGCTGACTTTGTATTTGGATGAAAGAAATGGTGTAAAAAGAAAATGAAGTGTGAAATCCTTTTGAAAGAAGTCAAGCATATTTGCTCCAAAAATACACTGCGTGTGATCCAGTGGATTATTCGTCATCTCCATTCTTGTATCCGTTTTGGTGATCAGTGCTGTTTTGTTTTTCATTTGATGAAAAAGTGTGTATGAGGTATGATCTTTATCATGCTGGTATTTGATAATTTGCATTAAAGGTCTGTGTATGTATTTATCTGTTAATTAATGTAGATGTAGACTGTGCGTACAGACCTGCCTATTTCAGCCGGCATTCTCCTCACCTTCTGCTATCTATTTTCAGGCTGTTCTCATACACTGTTCGTAGCTATACCTACGAAAAGTAATGCACTGTAATTTGTATACAGTATATCCCACAAAATCAATTTGTATGTAATCCACGTAATTTTGAACAAGGAAGTATAAGGAGCGACAAAACGCAAAGGAAGAGAGGAGGTCTGGGTGGGTCGAAAAACACCAAACTTTCTCCCGGGAGAAAGTCACGTAATTTCCGTACTCAAGTTACGTCACTTCCGGTGTTATTTTAACCCAAACCACGATCATTTCCTAAACTTAACTAAGGATTTTTTCTCACAGAACTTCCGTACTCAAGTTACGCCACTTCCTGTGCAGCGTAACCACTTCCAGTGTGGTCTGACTTAACCACGATCTTTTCCTAATCCTAACTAAGAAGTTTTGCTGCCTAAACCTAACCAAGTTGTTTCCTGTGAAGATGGAAGTTAATTTTGAAAAGACTGGAGCGGAAATTCACGCTGGACATTCGTAGGAAAACAAAAAATGAGGAATAACTTTTCGTAAGATATGATACGAACCGTTGTATGAGAATTTGTTGCTATTTTGCAAGGGCACCGTCGCTGTATCCTGGGCTTAGAAGGCTTAGAAAGAAATACAGACGAGCCAGAGTGTTTTTTTCCCCTCTATACCAGAATGATAATGTGTGGACCTTTCTGTAGCGCTGACACAGCGCTGTGCAGATAGGTCTGGCTATGCGAGACTAAATTCTTGACTGCATTTGATTCAGAACAAAATTCCATGATTTTGAGGTTGTTTTTTAATTTAGTCCTCAGTGGTCGAGAGTCTTATGAGAATCAGGGAGGAGAAATTACTGCATCATTGTATTGTTAAACTCAAGGCAAGCCTGCTTTTGGTTTCCACATATACACAACGTATGGCATCATCAACAAAACACAATCCGACAGCAACAACTTGCATTACAGTTAAAACACTAGAAAAGTCATTTGAAAGGAAAAAAAACAAACAAAACAAAAGTGAATCAGCACTAACGTAGTGCATAGAGCATCTTGTTTATTCTCAGAAATTCAAAAAAAGGCTGTTTGTTTACCCAAAAGGCGCGCGGCATTTCCTTTTACAAAGATCCAGCACTGATGAGACTAAGTCAAATGCCAGATGTTCCGTCTTTGAAAGCCACGAGTGACCGTTGACTCGAGATGTTTTGTCTCCCTCACGACACAAATACGAGACAAATAATCAGGTGGTCCCTCTGATTCTTGACACACAAAAAAAACTCAAAACACCCGTGGCTCCACTTTGTCTTTGCCTTTTAGGAGTCCTCGTGACTTGTGGGTTGCAAACAGTGCTTCAACTGTGTGTTCACATTGCAAGCAGTTGAAAAAAGAAACTAGAGGTCCATTTAATTCCTATGTCTAGAGACCTTTTGTCTCATTTCCACCACGTTCCGCTTTGGTTCCTCTTCTTCAGGGGGAGAAAAGTTGGATGAAACCAAAATTCTGGGTCACATTGCCCTTCAGCAGCAAATCTGGTGCGATCGTCGCTATCTGTCCGCTGCATTTATGCAATAAAATTGGCACTACAGCAAATAGTCACCCCAGCTCAACAAGTGGTATGTGATGGACGTGCTTGCTAACAATCAGGACGCAGTCAGTGAGTCTGTCCGAGGCCGAGCGCGTCCTTGTGAGGTATAGCAGCCCCGTTACATATCCATGTCGCCGTCGTAGGCCAGGGTCAGCGGTTTCTGCGGGGGAGGAGACGTCTTGGTGGTTTTGGATGGCTTGCTGAAATAAATAGACAAGAAAGAAAAGCTGACAGTGTATCTGACTTTGCAGCACAGGGCAGCCCAACTTGATTTCAGTCTTTACAAAGAATTCCATTATCTGATAGCAGCTGCACACAGCAGACAAAATACTTTGAGGAATATAACTCATACTTGACAGGGTGCTTCTTCGAGGGAAGCAGATGGTTAGGAATTAGCTTTGCTTCTCAGTGTTCAGTCTGTTCTCACCTACAATGTGTGTGGCCTACAATGGCGCTTTTGTTCATCATATTGTGCATAGCGAGAAAAGCAATATAGTACATACCAAACCAGGAACGATAATGCAATAATGAAGAGTATTAAGATGAATCCAACGGCAGTCACGGCGTAAACCCACAGCTTTACTCTTCCATCTGCGCAATCAAAAAGCAGTTTTAATACGAAATCTTAAATATATTTACGTCTACATCTTTCGTCTGGAGAACTTTTCTCACATTTCAGAATAAAGAAGCAGATTTATTCTCTTTTCAAACATACTGCAAAGGAGCGACTAGATTTTCTTGACACTTTTATGGTCCACTGAGCTTTTTTTCTTTTTACAGCATATAATTATGAGCCCAAGTAAAGAAGTTGGACCGAGAATGGATTCCACCCCCGGCCCAGTAATCCTAGAGCTACAAAGGCAGGTTCAAAGGCAGGACTGATCTCGGGCCCACTGGTCGAGCTGCAAAGATGATTTCCATTTCAGTACCTGGGCCGACAGGTCGTAAGGTCCACTCGCTGAAGAGGTCCTGGGCTTGAGACGGCCCGGGTTTTAATCTTCCAGAGTTGGTTTTCACATCAGCTTTCTTGTTGTTGTCCACCCCCGGGGTTCTGGTGCAGTAGTCCAAGAAACCGTGCGTGGTCATCACTTCAGTGTAACCCTTCTCACACCCACACACTCCGCTCTGCATCGGGGGGGAAGAACATCATTTACAGCCAACACAAGACGAGTGCGATCGTTACTTTCCCATTGCTGCAAAACACTGCTGACAAACCAGTCTGCCATGTATAGGGACTCTACTCTTTTAAAAGTATTTCTGCTTAAAGGCAGGGTGGGCGAGAAACCAGCAAGAGCACACTAGATTTTAAAAATTATCCAGCCGAAAAAACACAGCCCAGTGTTGCCAACTCTTTTCCAATTAAAATAGCTAGCAGCACTAGCTCCAAAAGTCCCTAAATCTGGGGAGAAAGTCGCCAAGTTGGCAACACTGATGGTACATGTCCACAGGTTTCGTCCTTTCCACGCTTCCCATTCGTTGTCTATGTAAGCAGCTGTACAATGCATTGTACAGCTGCTTAGTAGCGTGGCGGCGCGTTTTGAGAGGCAGACCGTTACGTCGCCTGTGATTTGCATAAAGTAGCCTAGACCTCAGCGCGCCCCGCCGCCTCTGGAAACTCCCAAGAAACTTTTGAACTAAGCGTTGACGATCAAAAATAAAGACAGATTCAGCAACTGCACGGCTTATTTCTCGCAGAAAATGTTTTCAGAAACACATTTCGGTGAACTGTTTTTGTGAAATAAGAGAAGAAAGTTTCCAAACGAGCCGCCCTGTTGTCTCCGGGTGGAAAGCTGGGAGCAGCAGCCCACAAGGGAAAGCGTACGTCCAATCAGGTGCCTAGTAGCAGCCAATCAAGCGTCCAATGCTGGAAAGCGAGGCGATCCCTCGCGATAAAAAAACGCCCCTGTGGACATGTATCATGACAGTCCGTGGCTTCAGGCCTCCCTCCAAAGCCACTCCCCCAAAATTAGCATTAGGAACGTAAACGTATCATAATGAAACGTGAAGAACGAACATGGCTATTGTTACTGCTCACATCTGTCAAGCTAGCAGCTTGTGGAGGACTCCGATGACGAGCAATGAGTGCATGGACAGAATGCGTGCAGGCAGGTATACCATCCAATCATTGCATACGGGCCGAATTAAATGATTGGACGGGTTTACTGCAGTCCTGTGACAGCCAAAGATACCAGATTTATTTATTTTTTTGTCAGAGCATTTGATTTATTAATTGCTGTCGGGATGTAATGAGAATTTCAACTAATATAACAAAAAAAATTTCTAAAATCCTTACCAACCCTGCCTTTAGCGCATGCTGATTTATCCCAACCCTGCCATTAAACTGTGCTCTTCAGGGGGTAGATTACACCAGCGCTTTCCAGATTCAAACACTAATAAAAATGAGCTGCAGCCAGGCCAAAAACACACACAAACACTGGATGCAACACACCAGATCACAGCATTAGCTTTTTAAGCATTATAGGCTTTCCTTTTGATTAAGGCATTTCATCTGCATCTAAAATGCTATTCAATAAAAACACATCAAATGCTTCTTAAATGCATCATTTTTTTTAAGTGCAGTTACGTAGAGGGTACTCTAAGGGGCAGTAAAACTTCAAGCTTGGGCTTTTCTTTGTCATTCTCATATAGCTGCTTGTGTGCAGTTTCCCCCCCCCCATCTAGGTGTACTCCCTAACTGACACTGAGCCCAAATTCAATGCGATTATCCTTTAAATGCCTGTTCTGCAATTAGAAATGCCATCTGTCAAAATCCATTTAACTCTTTACCTAGAAGGTGGTAGCAGCCAGGAAACAGTGAGAATTACACAGATCACAGCAGCCTGATCAAAGCGCGATGATCTTACCGGTGTGCAGTGCGAGAAGGGTTTAGTGCACGGAGGATGGCAGTGTCTGACCGTGGTCGGCCTCTTCTGTGGGAAACACCCCCCTGGAGGAAGACAACAGGTTCTTATTTCTGTTCCTTTACCCATAGATCACTAAATTAATGTACTGTCACGCCTGATTAATGGGCTCAGTTGCCTATCAGGGTCCGTGATCAATTTGTGAACATTTTAATTCCAACATGGAAAATTGCATGTCAAAATATCAAAGAGTAATGCCTTGGGCTCTTGCCTTCTCTTGCAGAGGGAGGTTATTCCTTATAGCCTCATATTTGCCAGAAACACTTCCTTACAGCGATAAGATCACATTCAGCCACTATTTACAGCATATCAAGCTCGCCCTAAAGCTTTCGTTCCCACAGCGCTATTACCTTTGTTCTGTTGCTCTACGCCTGCTTTTCTTCCCACAAATACAAATGCATGATTATATTTATATGGATTGAAAGCCTCCCAGCTCAGAGTCTGGCTTATTGATTACTTATGTTAAGAGGGAGAGGAGAAATCAATGGAGGCTGCACTGAGTATGGGCAGATCAAATAAGGTGTTAAATTCAACTAGAGCACTATACTAAAAGTATTCTTTGTGTGTGTTTGCTCTACGTGTGTGTGTGTGTGTGCGTGTGTGTGTGTGCGAGAGATAGAAGTGCAGGTCGTCATGCACAATTTTGAAAGGATGCCATCGGATTTACTTGCAGATGGGGAAAGTTACCGATCATATCTACTGAAGGGTATAACTAGAGCTGCAATGATTAATCGATTAGTTGTGAACTTTTAAATTAATCACCAACTGTTTTGATAATTGGTTAATTGGTTTGTATCATTTTTTATTAAAAAAAAGTAAAAATTCTTAGATTCCAGCTTGTTAAAGCGGGGTTAGGCAGTATATTTTTGGCGTCTTTGGGCAAAAATTCCATAATAACCTTTCAGCATATTGTAATTCAAGTGTTCTGAAACGTACCGCCGATATTGCAGCACAATAGAGCCTCGAATCGCAGTATGTCATCTCAAAGGAATTTACAGACCCAGACAGTTTGCAAAGAAAACAGGACGCTAATTCTCACAGAATTACCGCTATATATCGGCATCGAAATGATGTTTGAAATGAATGACTATTACTCGTACAGGTTACTGTATGAAGCATCTGCCCGTGCTTGTCTGGTGGGGAGATATGTCAGAGAGGGGAGAGCTGCAGGATGAGGGTTGTATTTTAAAATTCTGGCAGTTTTATGACTTTTCTAGAAAACTACCCTGGGATACCACTTGAATTGAAATATGCTGAAAGGTTATTATGGAATTTTTGCCCAATAACACAAAACTTAAACCACCTCCCCCAGCTTTAAATGTGAATATTTTCTGGTTTCTTTACTCCTCTGAACTGAATATCTTTGAGTTGTGGACAAAACAAGACATTCAAGGACGGCATGTTGGGCTTTGAGAAACACTGATCGACATTTTTCACCATTTTCTGACATTTTATAGACCAAACAACTAATCGATAACTCGAGAAAATAATCAACAGATTAATGAACAATCAAAATAATCGTAAACTGCAGCCCTAGGTATAACCCACATAAAGTATAATGATATTGAAAACTGAGATTAACTTTGCGAAAGACATCACATCCATTTTTGTATCCACCCTTCTCTTCTCTTGTTTCCAAACGTTTCAATTATCTCCTGAACCAACAAGGAAATCCATTCTAAATGTATTTCTAAACCACCTGCTACAACCACTTCTGCTAAAATTACCAGTGTGACAGCTCCCTCAGATGAATGAAAAAACAGTCACTTACTGTCATGGCAACGCTTACAAATTCCTCTTTGAGCGATCAAACAATCTGATATTGTAGCACACATCCAAGTGATCCAGACTGAATTGAAAAATGAGACCTCCGCGCAGCTTTTTTGCTGCTAACACGGATTCGGTTCAGTGCGGGGGAACAAAAACAGAACTGGGACACTTTCAGCTGCATGCTGCATTAGGCCAGATATACACGGCTATTCATATTTCTATAAGAGTGTGTGTGTTCCTACGAGTGCTTCTGCACGACGCCTCCAGGGTGGCCGGAAGACACGACAAACTACTCACCTGTGACATTGACACCATCTGAGCGCTGACACCACACCGCTCTCTCATTGTTGCTCCATCCTCCCGTCCTCCACTGGTAACTGTGGCATTTTCCCCCTGTAGCAATGGCAGCGAGGCAGAGACGATGCTCATTAGCAGTTTGTGTTGGGCATCCGGCCCTGTCGTCAGGCCCCCGTGGACGTTAACCAGCGCTTCTCTCGCTGCCCCACTACTTCATATTGTAAGGTGAGACATATTATGTAGTGAAAGGAAAAGGGCAACATTTCCTCTGGAGCAGCGTGCTACAAGACAAAGGCATCTTTGGAGGAAATGAGATGGAAGAAATTGGTTGGAAATGTATGAAAGGCATTTGTAAAAGGGCTCTTATTTTCCTGGGGGGGAGTTATGGGGGAACAGTCAAAGACACTTGAGACTGATTTTATGTATGAAAGGAAATCTAGCCACACACGCGGTGTTGAATTTTATGGCTTTTAAAGATTACGAATAAAAGAAACAACACAGGAAAGGCCTATACATACGATATCTAGATTAAAGTCACATATTTAGCGACACAGGCAGGTGTGCAGTAGTATAATGAATGTCAAGTTCCTGACAATTACCATTTTACATGCATTTTTTAAAAGCAGCTAATTAATGAGGAAAAAAGAGAGCTGGCAAGGGCTTAAATACTTGGTGACTAGCTATAGGAATATAGGTGCAGCAATCAAAAAAGCACAAGAATACTTAATGAAACAATGGAAAAAAAGGTAAGAAGCTTATGGTATTATACAAAATAAAGGCAGCACACCAAAACAGTCAAAGAGTCAAATTAAAGAGAATTATAACTGCACTAGAGATTCAAAAACAATAAATACATACAGGATTCCCCTGTGAAATACACACATCTCCCTTGGGTCAGTCCGTATCGGATGCCAGTAAGAAGTACTACTTTATGTCTAAAATTAATTATGAGTAAAAGTCCTGAATTCAAACTGTTACTCAAGTATAAGTACAGAAGTATTATATTTAATTTCCCTTAGAGGGATTAATAAAGTATGCCTTCTTCTTCTTCTTCTAGATTACCGGTACTCTGTTTTTAAATTAACAAATACATGTAAGAGCATTTTGTTGTAGTTCGTCAATGTGGAGTAGATGCTTTGTATACTACTGGGTAGATTAGTAGTGTAGTACTGAATCCTATGTTTTTATATGTAAAAAGTAACAAGTAACTATAACTGTCAAATAAATGTAGTGGAGTAAAAAGTACAATATTTCCCTCTGAGATGTAGTGGAGTAGAAGTTGAAAGTGGCAAAAAATGGAAAATACTCAAGTAAAGTTTGTCAAATTTGTACTCAAGTACAGTACTTGACAGTACTACAGTACTTACACTATTGTCGGATGTCTCCGTCTTTCATCAAACTTGGATAAGTGGTGTAGCAGCCATGACCTTTCTATGTTCAAACACTGACACTTTGATGATAGCCTTTTCATCTTATTTGTAATTTTTAAGTGCTAACCTGCGACACGGAAGTTCAATGATGACTTTGCCATAAATGCCATTACAGTCAGTGGCATTTACAGCAGGGCATTTAGAAAGCACTTGTAATATCACCTTTACCTCTGTACAGACAGGTGTCTAAATTTAAAATAAAGACAGATTCAGCAACTGCACGGCTTATTTCTCGCATACAATGTTTTCAGAAACTTTTTGGTGAACTATTTTCGTGATATAAATTAAGAGAAGAAAGTTTCCAAACAAGCTGCCATGTTGCATGCTTGCGGTTTAAAAGCAGGCAACAGTAACCTACAAGAGAAAGCATCCAATCAAATCAGGCAATAGAAATGCTCCCAATCTCGCACTTAGCACCTTTAAATATCTAAGGCTTGTCCCCTAATTGGTTGTCTATTTATAGAGAGAATAAAGGTCAACTTAACACCAGTTGAAACCTAGTTTTTGCTGACCTCCAGTGGTTGAGGTTCTCCCCCAGTGATGTAGAAGTGTTCTCAGGGTGTGTCCAGTACAGACAGAGACCAGATGAGGTCAGTGAAACAATGCTTTTCATCTTTTTAGTTACCTTTTAAACCTCATTAACAGATAGATTTGTAGGTCTACTTAAGGTCAGTGAACTAACACGTTAGCAATATTTACACATCAGGCACACACAAAGCAGCATTAGCATTCATTTGTAGTTTCTGTCCAAAATGTATACTCCTTTAGGCTGTTTTTGGACTCCACAAACTCCTGAGGGAAACACTTGGCTCTTTTGCTGATAAATGATCCACCACGTTCAGCACCTAGTCATTAGCTTTGTACGTCTGCTGTTTGGTGCTGAGCAGGTAGCGTGTAGTGGGTTTATCAGAGCTTATTCACTGACAACAGCTGCAAGAACACCAAAACAACAGCAGAGTTGGGGGATAATTCACTACCATCACGATCCCTTTTCCCTTTTCAAGCAGCCATTGTTGATATAACAATATTGTTGCTTTAAGTAAGGCTTTCAAATCAGGTTAAGGGGACTCTCATCACAATATATGTCAATAAAATCAGGTTTATCGACATTTGAATACGTTTCCTTAGTACCTTTACAGGGCTGGGTCTCGAAGACTTGATGTGGGCAGCTGCCCTGGTTCTCCATGACCTGAATGATCACAGCTCTGGAGCGAGCTTGGCGACCGGTTGTCTCAAAACTCCGCCCCTCCAGGCAGGTCAGCTGGCAAGAGCTCCAAGACGACCACACCGTCAAATGACAGTCTCCTGAGGGCAAACAGAGACGGAAAGGCATCACTGATACGCACAGCTTAATCAATAACACTGTCAGACTTTCTTTTTCGGATACTTGCGGGTGCTTTATATCCAGCTTGCCAACACTATTTCAGAGAACATTTTATTGGCTCCCCTGCTAGCTCCAGGAACATTTAAAAGAGATCGGAAACAACTTCAGCACACATCTGCGGCTGATAATGTACCAAATGCACAAAAACAAATTACTCAGACATCCCAGTGGGTATTCAGAAGTAATAGACCAACCAGAGTTATAAATTATACAATACAAGCTATAACTCTGAGCCCAACTGTAAAGGCAACACCCAATACTGAAACGTGTTTCTTAGGAGAAACATTTGATTTGGGAAATGTTTCTTAGTGGATAACCGCGTAAACACTTGCTTCCTTGAAGGTCAAGCATTAATATCCCATGAAATCCTTGATAGGGTCAGCTTGTAGTGGTAAAAATCCCCCGCTGTCACAGACCCTCAGCCAGAAGACGCCTCTGATTCTCTGCCTTGAACGCCCATTAGTGACTGTCTGTGGACTGACACATATCATTATCTTTCATCGTTATGTACACGGATCGACTCTATCGGCCCTTCCTTCATGCTGCTGCGCCTCTAGAAACATGCTGTGGTTAAAGCTGCGGGATACAGCAAACAGCAACACACATACTGTTCATCACATACATGTGTATAACCCCTCCCCTGGCCCCCCCACACGGCGCCTGCCAGCTTCATACAGACGGACACATGGACACAAAAACACACACATCTGCTGCGGCCATCAAACACTTCTGATCCTGAGCCAAGGCTCACAGCAAAGGCGGTTTGAGTGATGAATCAAGGCGAGGATCAGAGCAGAGCGAGAGACAGATGAGCAGAAAGCAAGCACTGCAAGATGGTCTCGTCACAGCAAAAGCTAACAAGATCCTCGCTTGGCCAGAGCCGTGACAAAGGAGACCAGAGGTGTCTTTTTATCAGGTGATAATGATTGTGATGCTCTTTTAAAAATGACAAAAAAAAAAAACCTGATATATTCTATGTTCCTTGTGTAGCCGGCTTGCATGCCAACTAACTGCGCCTAAGGACAATAAAGCTTCATTATTTTCCGTGTGGAAAGCCAGACAGTGGCAAGTGAAGCAGGTCATTGCTGTCAGCTGGCCAGCAGCTCCCTCGCTAACGGAAAATGCTACATCCACACTGTGGCCTAAAAATGGATAAAAGAAAAAAAACACCAGCCGGCATCATGGGATGTCGGTCGACTATGATCTGCTGGCTTCTTGTTGCTGTGCTGATTTTAATAACTAGTGCAGTGCCCGTCTGGAACAGGCAGATTACTTGGCCCCCAGAAGTGCTGCTTGTAGCGTTGTTGAGCGCCGCAGTATGGCTGCTTGAACCCACAAAGTGTGACGCTGATTGGATGAACGGTTCTCGAGATATGTGAAGGACAGTTATACAATCTACATACATACATACATACATACATACACAGACAGACAGATAACGTTTCCTTTTTTTGTTTGATAATGTTGCTACAGCGCCACCTATTTGCAAAATGGCACCAAATTTGCAATGGTTGTTACTCAGACATCATATCTACATAGGTCCACTAAATGTGGTCGCAAAAGCACAAAGCTTTCAGGAGATATGACATTTTATGTCCAATAAGTCAGCATTTGAGCTAACTTTGAGGGCCAGCTATAGCAATGCTGTATGGAACATCAAAAATCCCCCCCAAAAATATATCTGGCTTGGTCCAGGGATGCTTTGTACCAAATTGTTTTTGTTTGACCCATCTACCTCCCAACCCGCACCATAAGTGGTCTTTCTCACGTTATATACTACGTAACTACGACTTCTACAACTGTCATGTGACAACCGTCACTACAAAACACTGCACCTTCATGCAGGCGTGTCATATTCACGTCTCGGCAACAGAAAACGTGACACTGACATGCTTTCTTGCGGTGGACTGGCGGGTGTATTACACTGAGACTAAGCTAACATTCGACACTGCACTCCCTTGGGTCCTGAGCAATACACCCACCTAGTCTGAGGTCGATCGGATGAGCAGTTCTCGAGACATGCGAAGGACAGACAGACAGACATTCCTCGCTTTATAGTTAGATGATAAGACTGATCAGATACAATTAAAAATCATGTAATGCTTCATGCTATAGGTCCCTAATTTCCTTGTCAAAATGATCAATTAAAAGCACAGTGTCAAAATGTCTAAAAAGGCTACATTTTCTTTTTGTCTATACGATCTCAATTGGAATATACTGGAGCCAGTAAAGTGGAATCAAGCCTGAATTTGGCATTTCACTATTAATCGTCTACTTGAACATTGGAGGAGACAAAACCAGCCAGAACATAAAGTTACAGTAAATCAACTTTTTTTTTTTTACAAGTTTTCACTATCTAGTCCTCTCCACTGTTGAGGTACAGCACGCAGGCACAGTGCCGACAGCACTCTGCCAGCACTGGTGCATTTTTATCATTATCCATCACAGGAAACAGTGTGCATGTGGTTTGATGTGTACCGCAGACTGCCAACAGTGAATGCAGTAACACTGTTAAAATTGCGAGGGAAACAAGTTGATCTTCTCCTGACACGTATCGCCAGCAGTGGCTGCAGCTGCACAGGGCTGTACTGTTCATAGATATAAGCACATGAACATGCAGGGCCATTCATTCAGGGTTTATGGGTAATCTCTGTGTAATTAGCACTTGATTTACTTAGTAATTATTGACCAGGACAGGGGATCTTAAATTAGGCTTTAGTGGTGTAATTTGTCTAAGATCGAAATGCTGTGATGCACCTGTGACCCACAAACCAAGTCCCCATTTAGTAGCAACAGGCATGGAAGTGGACGTAGTCACCGTGACGACACCCATTGATTAGTGGACTATGGTTCTGAAGCCACGAGTTCAGCATTTTGACGATGACCATCTTAGTTTTTTGTAACCAGAAGTGACACGAGAGGGTAGAGCTAAGTAAAACCGAACGCTGAACATTTTTAGGCAACCAAAATGTTACAATTTACTTTCATGAACTGAAAACACACTGTGAAAGGGTTAAAGTTGTAAGACAAAAACACAGACAACTCCCAGACCGGACAACGCTGTGGTAGCGACCTGTCAATCACAAGGTAGCCACGCCCTAAAGCATACCCTGCTTTATGGTCTATTTGACTCTGAATTTATTTATTTATTTAAAAAGGATCCCCATTAGCTGATACCAATGGCACCAGCTAGTCTTCCTGGGGTCCGAAATCATGTACATTAATTTATCACATACATACTATATACAACATCACATTTCTGTTACACCAATAATACTCAATTTTCAAACATATATAAATTTCAAATTCATACACAATCTTCCACAATTTTTGTATAGCCTCAAGGCCCATCATCGGGGAAAAGGAACAAAGAAAACAAGGAAAACCATACATGACCAACACTGGACTATCGATCAGCTGTTTAAGTAATGTATTCGTAGATGGTATTTGAATGAGGATTTGTTAGAGGATTGACGGATGTGAAGAGGGACCATCATTTACTAAATGAACATCATGCTGTATTGAAGAAGACTTGAAACTAGCGATTGAGAACATAAACTCATGTTTACAACGTTTACTGAGGTAATAAATCAAGTCAGATGTAGGGTAATTTCCTCATAGACTTCTATACAATCAGACTTCTTTTTGCAACCAGAGGAGTCGCCCCCTGCTGGCTATTAGAAAGAAAGCAAGTTTAAGGCACTTCAGCATTGGCTTCACTTTTCAGACACCGAGGTATCCGCCTAGCAACAACAGAACATATGTTACTATACAATTTGATAAAATAATGTAAAGCTGAATAAAGTTGTGAGGCGTTAATACAATGTTGATGACCGAGACATTTCCTAAGCTACTATATGGATCTTTTAATGATCATCATTAGTGGTATAGTGATGTTAGAAATTACATAAAGGCACAAAGTACTGTGTGTTGAGCTCACACAGCAATATTATACAGGGCATAATACAAGTGTAGTGTTTTTCACCCACCCACTGCTTTCATTTGTCATGCTGTTTTGCTAAATTATAGGCTATAACACATCTGCAGCTTTCATGACACAGACATATAATGGGTATAATCATAACCAATTTCAGTTTAGGTTCGTTGTTATTGGTTAATTACATAAGTTAATATGTATTTGATGGCATATGAGGCAAATTTCCATATGCACATTTTGTTTCCCTTTAGATTTCTATCCAAGAACTCAACACAAACATGCTTTTCTGGAGGCTGTAGGATCTTAATGTTACACTGTTATTTTACAGGTCTCAAATAAAGTTGTGTTAAATTGTGATGAGCAAGGCCGGCTTAAGACATAGGCCATATAGGCGGTCGCCTAGGGCGCCACCTTCTGGGGGGCGCTGATTGCCCTCTAAAAATAAATAAATAAAATAAAATAAAAATAAAATGCCGGTGGGCGCCCTCCCTAATTTTCTGCATCGAGGTAACAAATGAACAAATAAAGAAAGAAAGAAAGAAAGAAATACACTCTTCACCCCTGTAACTCTCGTAGTGAAACTGACCAAACACTTTTATGCCAACAATATCAGGGACCAATTGTTTATTTATATTATAAGTTATTTATGAAAATAAAAATCTTAATTTTTGTCTTAAAACCATTGTGATGTCTGATGTCTGATGTGTGTTGCGGTTTACGGCACTAGGGTTAGGGTTCTGGCAGGTTGAACTTAACCCTAGAGCGGCGGCGGGGTGGGGCCTCCAAATCCGAATTTCGATATTTTTATCATATACTGCTTTTGCAATAGCAATAAATAAATAAACTATGAATGTGATCAAGGATGTTCTTACTCAAAACTTGTTTCACTCTGTTGTTGCGGTATTGCTGTTAGAAAATAATTGCTTTTGCACACAAGCTCCCTGCATGCAGAACTCCCATAGCTGTTAATTGTTTCAGTTTGCACCGGATGATTTTTTGCTCTTTATGGGTTGTTACATAATGTAGTGTAAGAAATCAATAGCTTTGTCAAGTAATGGATCGTAAAATCTGTCTCTCATTTAGTTCCTCGGTATTGACTTTTGCAGCATTGATGTTCTTTACTGTATTAACAAAAATGTGCACTCTCTTCCATCCAAGTGGACACTGTGTTTTTTTTTTTTTTTTTTTAGTTGTTATTGGACGTGTTCGACCAGATAATGTCGAGCTAAAAGGGTCATTAGTTAATCTATGTCTTTTATTGATTTTGCAATAATTATTTAGCAGCTGAAAATGTCAACCAATTGGGAGAGGCTACAGCGCATTGGCAGATTCCAGCAAATGAGTTTGCGTTCAAAAACAAGACTATTGATTATGAAGCAAATGACCCAGGCCAAATTGTTATTGGCATATAAAGAATCCGAAATGATGACGGTAATAAATAATTCATGCAATCATGTAGTTTTGCTCTATTTGAGCGGATTACACAATAATAATATACTGTATGTTTCATGCAATTACATTGATAATAACACTTCATATACTAAAATGTCTGATGTTGTTGATGTTAATCCAGTATATGTGAGTGCAGCTGTACCTGGGCAGGGGACGAAGCAGGGCTGCTCCATCTCCTGTTGGATCTGCTGCCTCAGTTTGTCTCCACAAAGCTCCTCGTCCACTAGCTGAGGAGGAGACTCAGGCCAGTTGCCCCGGTGGACGACACATGACAGGCTCCTTCTCCGAAGCCCCTCGCCGCACTCTGCAACCTGCAGGAACGCACACATACAAATATGGTCTTTTTATACACTGCACATATTTGAAAAAAGTGATGCGGAGAAAAACTGATGGTCAACAGAACCAGAAAGCGAGAGTTTTTTTTTTTTTAGCAATGGTGCAAGTGGGCACCCTTGGTAAGTACATGATATGATCACATGGAGATCAAAACCTCCAGTTAGGGCTGTCACAATATCAGATTGGCCAAAATATCTCACAATAATGATATTATTGCGATATATCTATAGAAAAGTTGGAGCAAATAATAATGCTATCAGTCAAATTCATCTTTAACTTTGTTTATTGTACGTTTTGTCTCTTTTTTGGCGAATAAATTACACTCAAACTACAAGTGTAGGGAAGTGGAGAGAGAGTCCGTAACCATGACTGTATAAATAAAATAATTCAAGATGCGCTGGATTATTTACTCAATATTATCATATGTGTATCATTAACATGATATCAATATTTCAATATTAAATATCACAGTTATCGTCAATACCGGTACATCGCAACATCCCTACCTCCGATCAAGCAATCACAGTGCAGGTCATACCTCGACAGTGCATGGGAACCAGTCACTCAGCAGCCACCTATAGCAAGGCCTTATGGGACATGGCTTGGTCTGGGTGAGCTGGTTGGGACAGGGACGACCCTCCTCGTGAGCCTCCTGCAGGATTCTCCGGGTGCGCACGGACTGACCTGCGGGACATCAACACCAACACACAGTTAGCAGGAACAATAAATCAGAGGAGGTACCAAGTACATTTGTAAACTGTATGTATAGAAATTCCATGTTCAAGCTGAATAGTATTTATGCCTTTGTATGTATGAATCTCAGATATAATGACATTCAGGGCCACTTTTAATATGACAAACTGTGATAAAGAACAAAAACACTGTGCGATTCTAAATGTGAGTCAGGGCGAGAGAAATAAATGCATCATTGCACAAACATAAGGCCCCATAAAATAAGAGTTACAACGAGTGACTGCGATGAATGATGATCATTTATTTAGGAGTGGAAAAAAAAAAGAGGATGAAATGTTTTCCTCATGACAACAACGAATTGGCACCATACATCTGCGCCACTTTATGCTCCGATCCAATGGATTTCCTACACGAGTGTGTTGTTCAAGTGAGCCATTAATAACGGGTGAAAGCAGGGAAAGTTGGTAAATGGCGACAGTAAAAAAGGGTTGGCCGCGGAGTGGCTTTGCTACGCTGTCACAGCTCAGGGTCCTGTGAGGCTCAGCGAAGGCATGGCCTCCATCAGCCATCCAGTTAAGACAGAAGTTGTGTGTGTGTTTGTGCTATGCCAGGGGAGATGCTGAGCTCCGCGGGCCCCAGGCAGACACAGCAAAAGGACGTTCAGCTCTGCCATCTCAAAAATCAAACCGAAACATTAGCGCTCCCAATGGGATCCTGACAGAACAAGATCCTTGCGTCGTCTGACACAGATACGACGCAAATCCCTCATCACGCCTGACAGATGCGTTTCGCACTGTGTGGGAATGAACAGAGAGAGTGGCAGAAACAATGTCACAGCAACAGTGACAGAGCAGAGACAGACAGAGAGTCTTGAGTTTAAATCCCCAGTTGAAAGCCTGTGTAAGTGTGAGCTTATTGGAACGAGGGGTTAACTGTGAGGAGACGGATAGCCGGCGACAAATTCAAATGAATGAACTTGAGAAGATGCTACTGTCGAGTCTCTCTAATTAAGATAATTACACACTTTCTCCCTGGGAGATTGGCTTTGGGAGGAACAATATATGCATCCAGGTTAAATCATTAACTTCTGTATATTGCATGAGGTTAGAACATGGCTGCCTTAAAGTGATGATGAGCATGCCACAGGTTTGTGATTATGAACTGCATTTTTGAAATCGTGCAGGGGAAGGGTATGTTTTATTTAGGAACACTGAATAATTTATGAAGTCCATAAAGGTGAGCTGTATAAAATCGAGTTGAAATGAACCTGCTGTTCTTAAAATCTAACCTCATAAAGCAAAGTTGCCCGTGTTAATTAACAAAACTTCATACAGAATGATAAGTGGGAATATTAATACATACATTATTGAAAAAAAAAACCTCAGCAGCACACTGTTTCCCTGTATAATAAGGCTTTGGATTACACATACTTGTAAATATTTTAATGCATTTAAATGTATTCATGCACAATTCAACATCTTGGTGAATGCCTGAGTGGAAGGAATAATGAGACGCTGCACATGTGGCCGACTCGGTGTCTGTTTATCAGGTTGGTGTTCCCGTTGGTTTCAGTAAAGTTTGTTTTTCTTATTGTTTACCTTGGTTACCGCAGGTGTGCGAACATTCCGCCCACGGCGACCATTCGGAGAGCATGCAGCTGACAGGACAGTCGACCACGCAGCTCTCCGACAGCCTCCACGTGTTGATCAGACCGAACTGTAGAAAACAGGAGCAGAGCTGTGAGGACGGCCAGCTAATTATTTCCACCAACAAGAAAGAGGGAGCGCCCACATTTCCATATTTTAAATGGCCTGCAGTTCCTTTCAGGACAGTGGAGATGCAGCAATTAAACAATTTGATCATTAACCTCGCTTTCAAATGTTATTGAGCTACATTCTTTGAATTTTTATGAGAGGGAATAACATTGTTAATGTACATAATACTTAAAGGGATAGTTTGGATGTTTTGAAGTGGGGTTGTATGAGATGCTTATCCATGGTCAGTGTATTACATACAGTAGATGACGGTCGGCACGCCCCCAGTTTGGAGAAACAGGCAGGAGTACCGACACCAGAGCAAAGCAATGTACTGATGTGGACGGGGACGGCAGAAAACGTATTTTAGCCACCTAAAAAAGGCTCACCTAAAAAATTATTATCCGTTTAAGTATACGCTATATTTAGAATATTTTCACAACTCAAATGAGTGAAGCAGGATCAGATGACAAAAACAGTATAGATACGTTTCACTTTCAGTTCAGTTCGCCATCTGAAAATATTCTAAATATAGTGTACACGTAAACGGATATACAGTCTTTCTTTAAGGTGACTAAAATATGTTTTTCTGCCGTCCCCATCCACAGCACTGTATCGCTTTGCTCCGGTGCTCCTGTCTGTTTCTCGATGCTGGGGGCGTGCCGACTGTCAACTGCTGTAAGTAATACACCTACTATGGATAAGTACCTCAGACAGCCCCGCTTCAAAACACCCAAACCATCCCTTTAACACAGAGGCGACAACATCACAGCCTTCATCCCCATAAAAACACTCCCTTCACTCAGAGTGTAATATGATTCTGGGTGTACCAGAAGTTAACTGCAGGTTGTGCAACAACATTGATGTCCAGTTTGCAACCCACCAATGAGAAATAAACTGTTATTTGAGTTAACAGTAAACTTGCAGCCTCTTCAATACCACCATCTATCTTTGCACGATTAAGTCAAAGCAATTACATTAAGTTGGTTTGGTGGCAAACTGCTTAGTGAAACATAAAGGTGTTAGAGCCATTTCACTTAAACAAATTGGGCAACTGGGCTTTCAATAATGTATAAGCCAGTGGGAACAGAAGAGGAAGTGGAGTGCTGCAGCATCAATCAATAATTCATAAATAAAAACAAAAAAAAAACACCCCAAACAATTCGAATTAGAATATTCCAATTGTCCCTGTTAGGATTCTGTCATTTGGACCCATCTGCATTGGATAACTTTTCCAAAAATATGATATATGAAAAGAATAAACATTACACCTGCTCATATCTCCCTGAAAAAAAAAAATATATACACAATAACTGTACGTCAAAACATTTTTCTATAACTATAGCTGTGCAATGGCAATTTTAAACTGTGAGATGCCATTATGAACTACACAGTGTTTACCTGCTCGCACTTCTGCAACTCCACAATCTTGCCATCGCTGCGAATACAGTCCACAAGACGCAAACGTGAACCCTGGCCACAGATGGCGTTTTCACTCAGCTTGCATGTACTCCAGTCTGCAACACACACACACAAATACATCTGTACATTAGTCTCGCTGTCAGACCAGCTTGTATGCCCATGCCAGCAGGATCACTGTCAGTTCTAACCAGCAACAGTGTACTAAACTCACAATTCTGTATTTTGGGAATCTCTACTTTTGTCCACCGTGTCTCACACAGGCAAACTTGGCCAAGCACACCTACCTCGCTTCATTCAGTTCAATACATTCGCATTGGGATTAAAAAAAGTCTACTGTCAGCTGCCCTGTCTCAACTCGTCCACTCTGCAGATGGTCCTACCTGAGACTCTGTGCTGGTAGGAGAAGCAGGTGCTGTTGAGGACGCAGGGCTCTGACTGGACCAGCTCTGGACAGGCCGAGTTTTCCGAGGCCGGGAGGCGGAGGATGTGTCTGCTCCTGTTCCTCGCCGCTCCTTGGTCACATTGCTGCACGACAATGACAGCATCAACAAAAAAACATGTCATTGTCAAGGGCACGGGTTCATTTTCAGAGATGAGGGGGATGGGATGAAGCTGGTTGGATTCAACGGGTCTTTCAGCGGAACAAAGAAACTGAAAGCTGTCTCCTGCATTTACATTTATTGACTATTATGATTAATTATATTCAGAATCAGAAATACTTTATTGATCCCCAGGGGGAAATTGGAACGTTACAGTTGCTTTTGTATAAACATAAAGAAATGTAAGAAGATAGAAATAAAGGAGTATAGGTAACATGTAAATTATGTACATAATGCTACAATATAATCACAATATATGTTAAGAAATATAAGCACTCAAATTTAAAATACTAAAATGAGAATATAAGAAATATGTACAAATATTTGCATTAAGACATGCAATATATAAAAAAATTACCACAGTGCAAATAAGTAAATACAAAATGCTGAGAAATGTGTGTGTAAAATATATATGCCAGAATGGTATAAATAACATAGTAAAGTTTAGTAAATTGCAATCATGCTTTGAACC
>CAKAKR010057265.1:0-10429 GCA_916700685.1 Adelosebastes latens | reverse complement strand
ATATGTAAAGAAATATAAGCACTAAAATTTAAAATACTAAAATGAGAATATAAGAAATATGTACAAATATTTGCATTAAGACATGCAATATAAAAAATTACCACAGTGCAAATAAGTAAATACAAAATGCTGAGAAGTGTGTGTGTAAAATATATATGCCAGAATGGTATAAATAACATAGTAAAGTTAAGTAAATTGCAATCATCCTTTGAGTCATCACACAGGTAACCTAAAGTAAGAGTTAGGAATGCTAATTTGTATAATAATAATGTAACAAATTTAGTTTAGGTGTGCAAAAAAAAGAAATTGCCAATTATATGATGATTATGATGGTTATGATGATTTGACGATGACAAAAACATCTGTGAATGTGTGATTTAAATCCTAAAAGAATGAATTGCTGAATAAAACAGTTATTCTGTACTGTAATAACACATTTATAATGCATTGTCTTTGAAAATACAATTGAGGATTTAGCTTTTAGAGCTATGCCCTGTGTTAGATTAAATCCATCCGATATGTGAACGACAGCCTAGTTGCACCACATGCTTTCTGAACATGCAACATTTATTTTGAAATGTGGGGGAAAAGTAAGAGGGAATGGATCTGGGTATCATCATTGGTCATTATTAGTATTTTCTCTCTCTTAATATGACACATTATCTATATAACTATGATGTATTATGTTATAATTATGAGATAGCATCTAATAAGTATGACTAAGTATCCATAGAATACCAGTATCCTAGTACTGAAGCTCTAACTAACATTTTTCACGTCAAAGTACGGGGATTTCTGTGTGATTTTCTCTCTCTTTTCTTTATACAAGGTGTTTATACTTGGTGTGAAGAGGCTGAGCTGTTACAGTAAAGGTAATGCAAATTCACTGACACAAATCTGTATGAACATCCTCTTATATTCCCACCTGAGGCCGTGGAAAGAACTAGGACACTTGTTTGAATGGGATTCAACATTCTTTGACACATATGCGGTAACTGCTGCCTTCAGTGTTGCTATAAATGCTGTATTTTCCGGCTGAATGTCTGAATAATCTGGCAAAGTAGGTTAACTGGCAGAAACCTGAATTTACTGTTGTATTGACTTTTACACGGGGCAGTTGAAGGCAGATGAAGACGAGAGTGATAATAATTAAGAGATCAATTATGAGAACTGTAAGAGCGCCACATTTGCCAAGTATCTACACCAAGAGACAGTGGAAGCATGCAAATCACTCAAGTCACACTACACGGGAATAGAAATCTGTGAACAGAGAAGCAAAAGATGTGTGAAAACGTGGTGTGTGGAGGAACTGTCAGCTCTGAGGGAAGAAGAAAGATTCTACTGATGTAGGTCTTCGCGTTGAGCTGCATTTGTCCCTCTGCTCCTGATGCTTCACGCCATGCACCTCAATCACTGTCACCTCCTAATGAGGGACCTCCGTGTCAGCCTCATGAATCAGCTGCAGTCGCTGTGTCCCTAATGTTTTCACACCGTAACTGTCACACAGCCATGCACATGCATTTGTATGCTACAAAGATAAGATCCTGCAATTTGCATGCTCAATTGCGCCTTTGGTTGTTGATGGATTAGGGCCAGGTTCAGAGTAATTTTCGACCAATAAAACCTAATAAATTCACAAAATCAATAAATTCCGTCTGCTCATTTGTTATTTGCAAGCTGAGTTACCACGGGGTTATGAATGAGAGTACGGTAACATTATGCATATCTATTGAACATACAGCCTTACATGTTCAATCTTTATCTGTCACACACCCATACAGGGTTGTTCATTATCTATAACTGGAGCCAATCCTGCAATCCTGATCTATAAATTTCTGTATAGACTAGAGCTGTCAAAGTTAATGCTATAATAACGCGTTAACGCAAATTAGTTTTAACACCACTAATTTCTTTAACGCATTTACGCAATCAATCTTTCAGAGGTTGTAGCGGGCTCAGTGAGCGGGCTATCATGTGAAACAAAACCTAAGGAATCCATTAGTACCAGCCATGTCATACTAGCTTGTCGGGAAGGAGGTTAAATAACGCTCTGAACTTGCGCTAAATCTTTGCGAGGAAAACCTGTCATGGCCATTTTCAAAGGGGTCCCTTGACCTCTGACCTCAAGATATGTGAATGAAAATGGGTTCTATGGGTACCCACGAGTCTCCCCTTTACAGACATGCCCAATTTATGATAATCCCATGCAGTTTTGGGCAAGTCATAGTCAAGTCAGCACACTGACACACTGACAGCTGTTGTTGCCTGTTGGGCTTTGTCATTGTTTTGTGTTGTTAATTGATTTCCAATAATGAATATATACATACATTTGCATAAAGAAAACATATTTGCCCACTTGCATGTTGATAAGAGTATTAAATACTTCTACAGAGGAACAGTTAGGTACATTTGGAACAGATAAAAAGATGCATGATTAATTTGCAATTAATCATGGATAATCATGCAATTAATCACAACTAAATATTTTTATCGATTGACAGTCCTATTATAGACTGGTAGAAAAAACTGTGAGTAAAATTAGCAAAAGGGGAAGTTGGCAATACTTAACCCAAAATAGTAGCTCTTCAGATACATCAGATAGATCAGTGGACGCACCGGTCTGCTTGTTTGCCCCAGTGCCCCATCCTCTCCAAACTAATCTCCTTCAACAGCTAATCCCAACCTGGAGGGGACAATTGCCCTTTTCTCCCCCAACAGGGAGCTCCAGTATGGCCTCAGACTTGAAACCGTGTGGATTCTTGTCCTGACCATTTCACATTTCGCGAAAATCCGCTCTAAGCTGTGCTGGAGGAAACATCTAATGAATAGACGTGTTCTTGAATATGAAGCACAAATGTGTTAAGTGTTTCTTCTTCCAGAATTCGTCTGCTATTTAATTCAGAAACATATGAGGAAAAAAATCACTGTTGCTCACAAACCAGGACTTTAGCATTATTAAGCCCTTACACATTAGTTAGTATATTGCCTAATATTTTCCAAAACACATAGTGGTGTTGATAATTGCAGAATGTGTTTTCCTGGACTCCTTTTCTATCATTGAGTACACTTAGGACCCCTGACTAGGTGACATATTTCATATTATATTCATCGCATAAGAATAAAAACACAGAACAACTGATAAACTGTACAATTAAGCCAAATAGTGAATGCAATAACTGCAGGATGTTTGTGTAAAACAAGCGATTTGGATGCATTTTGAGCAGATTATTTCCTGTGAATGTTGCATCAGATATGAGTTAGGAACTTTAATACAATTCTCTGTTTGTATTTTTTTTATTTTTAACAATCATACATACTTAATAGGCTAGCATACTTAATTTTTGGACAAATTCAGTGTTTTCTTCTCCCTGATGCTTGGCCATTGTTCTATTAGCTCTTTGGTTGTATAAAATTGTGTATTTTTCTAATGCAGGATGAGGCTGTTGAACAGAGAGGAAAGGCTCTGAGATTATAATTTATTATCAGGTCTTCACCATGCGCTTTTCCTGTTTATACCTTAAATAATAATCTATACTTTCATAATAACTATTTATTTTAGTTTTCTTCACACAAATGAATGAAATGCTGAGATATACGCCGACTGTATATTTTTAAAAAGGTTGTCTTGCACCCCCTTACAAGTGGCCTACCAGTGGGGTAGACCACTTGTTTTCTGTTCATTTCAGTTGTTCTATGAAACAATCCCAATTGTTCACAAATGGATGACTGTTTTCTAAAATCATCTCCATAAAAATCATGGTGACAAAACACAACCATCCACTTTTGGCAGCCAGGTTGGGAAATAATGTTACAAGAACCTAATTTCAATGAGCCTAAGAGAGTCGATGAGTTGTGGACTCATAATGCATCCTATGAGGAGCAAGATGTAAACACAAAACTTGAATGCAGTGTTGCTCTGGGTTTATTCTTGACACCATGTGATTTGTTTCTGTTTCAATGGGTCTTGGAGCTAAACACAATCCCCCATAATTGCATTTTTATTGACACAGTTGGCTTTAACCTTACTAAAACACGGCTATGGAGATGGAACACCATTGGCCATAATGTCATTGTGAATGCATGTGGACAGTGTAGGGAACCATCACAGTGTTATTAACCACGAATGCTTTCCTTCATCGGTGTGCCACCCTACAACACCGCTGATCTCATCACAATCCTGCACACACTACACAACATCCTCATTCCAGCTCAGTACAGGAATGGCCCAGGGCTGTACAACTATGTCCAATTACAGAGGACGAGCTACTTTTACGCTAAGCATCCCTGTTTTCACTAACACCGTCCATTTGTGAAGAAAGATTTTCCTTCCGGGACATCAGGAATTAAGATGTGGCTTTTCAAGATCTCAATCTCTCATCAGTGTCTCAGGGCGCTTTCACAAGCCATAGTCCGTTTGGCTAGTCTGAATCTGAGTTTTGATACTTTTGGTTTGTTTTCTATTTAGTCTGGTTCGGTTTCACAGTGCACAAAGTGTACGAAGGAGCGAATGTATCTTTTTCGTCTCAAGAGCTGCCACTTCTATGCAGGGAATAGCGGACTTTGATATATTGCTGTTGAAGTTTTTTCACGTTGATTCGGCACTGATCTACTGCGGGCACAAATCCCTTCTCCTCCAGTTTAGGACTTTATAAACGTCGCTTGGAAATGGTCTGAGACCACCTCTCGCAAGCGGTCTCGCTCCGGTTGTTTTGGTCCGCACCAGAGTACGATTACTATGTTCACAACCGCCCAAACGAATCGCACCAGAGTTTGAGTAAAGCGGACTAAATGTTGGCTTGTGAAAGCGCCCTCAGAGTATAACGTCCCAGTCGGGACAGCTGAGGGTGAGACATGATTGTCTGGGAGGAGGATGGACATATGGATTCGGTTGGGGAGTTTTGCAAACGTTAAGGTTAAAAAAATAGTTAACAGTAATAGAGCGAGAACTGTTCAAAATCGTTGAAGTACAGAGCCTCCGTTCGTTATGGAAATGCCTGCAATTGGCAGTTAACTGTATTCATGCAGGCCTTAGTGCGAATAATTTCAGGTGGATATTAATAATTGTTTAGAGCTCTATTGGGGACATAAACGGCTATGTTTATGGTAACATAACATCCAGTTTATTTCCCATTTAAAAAAAAGATTAAAAAATAATTTGTCATTTTTATTGTTTTATTATCACATAAAATCTCACATCTCAAGAGTATCTTTTAAATCTCTCTATGGTGTGAGTCTCTCTGCTTCCGAGTGTCCAAAAATCAATCGTTGCAGCTCTACCATTTCAGTCTAAACCACACTGAACTCTTGTTTATTAGCCCAGCCTATACTCTAGAAGTCAGTCATTTGGGTGGATGAACCAACTGATAAAAAAACCACCATCTCCACACACTCTGTTGTGCTACATGTGTTAAATGTTTCAGGGTTGATTTAACTATAGAAACAAATCACCCATAACTGTTTATATGGCTGTTACAGTTTAACTGGTGTTCAAGTTAACAGTTTTAGCATTGTTATATCACCGAATACGTTAGACAACTGCTTTCCACTGATGTAAAGAGTGTTGCCAAAGCTCGCAGATTGAAAGATCGGATGAGACAAAATGTGTGTGGAGAAAACTCAAGACTAAGTAGGTGCTCTCTCTATCTCTTTCTTCCCACCCTGCTCTTTGGCTCCAATGTTCCAGCCCACTTAACTGTTATGTTTGACAGGAAACGTATAACACGGCTACATGGCCAGGTGACCAGTAGCCTCTGGCTGGAAACACATTAGAACCTATGCTACATGGGCATAGACCGAGGGCGTTGGCACATTAGTATAGACTCAGTTTAATCTGCAGTATCCAACATTGTTGTGCAAAATGTGATTTCAAGCCTCACAAGGTTGCAGAGCAGCTTGGTGGATGCAGCTCTTTATAATGTGAACTTTTATTACTAATAATTACAAACAAGTCCCTGATGTGTAGTGATGTTTTTAATCTTATAATAACAGGGAGTCTAATGAAACATTATGCTTTTTGCAAGCAAACTCAACACAAAATATCTCTATATTGGGGAGATATTGTTGAGTATTTTATTAGTACTGCAGCTCTTAATCATTTTAATTGATAAATCCATCAAATTCGTATATAATGGACTCTAGGAAGTGGAGTCTAAGCCTAAGAAGAGTCAAAAATCATTACAAATGTAAGTTAACCAGAGTCCAAACTGACAACTGGAATTTTCTAACTTTTGTCCAGCAGCCAAAAGACACACTAATTTTATATGTTATAAACATGACTGGAAAAAGGAGGAAAGAGAGTATATATATATATATATATTTTTCAGTAAAACTATTATAGCAATCAATTACGTTTCTGTCAAATTACACAAAATATTAATTGATTTATAAATATGTCACTACATGACAAAATGGAAAGAAAACAATTGTTTTTTTAATCAACTCAAAAGGCACACACTGAGGGTGTTTTTTTTCATGCAATTAATTTTAACTTTTAACTTTATTACTCCTTTCAACCTTGACAAAGGCAGCACAGACCAGATCCACTCCTTCCGTTCTTAACTGTCACAATAAAAGCCCTAAATATATAATATTCACAGGCAAATATTTCCTGTCGTTAATTCGTCACGGCCCCCGGTGTGTAAAGGCCTTAATACTAAAATACTGGATAGAAGCGTAAAACTGTGAATATGTGAATTATATGTGTACTTTAATATTACATAGTTATAACAGTGTTCCAAATACACATAAATGTCACAAATTCTTATCAAATTTGTTATTTAAAAAGCCTCTCTTCATGTCTTATCTGGCCATTTTACCCAAATATTTACTTATATGCTGATGATTATAGACATGTTTTCAATGATAACAATAAATGATGCCACTGGGCACCCAACCTGTCAACCAACCAAGAAAACAGTCAGTAGATTATTGCTTCTTACCAGAGGGCAACTGCTCCAAGGTCCCCACGGTGCCATGACGCAGTCCTTGGGGCAGGCCAGAAAGCAGACCTGGGCTCTGGGTGGCATTTCCTCCTGATCACACAGGCTGTCGTCCAACGTGCTGTTCTGCCCACTCGTTGCTCCCTGCTTCACACACCTAGCAGAGCAGCACATGCAGCTGTATAACTAGTCTCTGGGGCACTCCCAACTGGGTCCTATTTTTGAGTTTCGGAACACATTTCTAAGTCTCTGACCTGAAATAGATTTCACTCTTTTTGCTCTCAGGTGAGATTCTGCAACTCGTTTATTTCTACAAGGTCTCTACCATTTGTCCCATGTACCTGGGTTCTCTAAACATTTAGCTGCATACAACTGAAACGTGGGTTCAAAAAGCCCATTTACTGTTTTCACTACATAAATGACTGCATTGATTGTTTGTTCAAATGACTTCAAATGGCCAACGTTTTTTGGAGAGCAACCTCATGCAGCTATCTGAATGACTACATTTACATTCAATGGCAAAGGTGGAAGTAGCACGACATTATTATCCTGCAGCATAAAGGTCGAAGACAGGCTGAATGGTTGGATTTACCAAACTTGTGACTCTAACACTGGAGACCTAAGTTATTGTTTGATTTCTTGGCCTCTCTTACTCTCTCTTTGTCTTCTAATATGAAGGCCATTCTCCAAAATAGGGGTAGAAGGTCAGAAAACTCTCTGCAAAGTACTAATATAAATGTTTAAAGGGTAACTGCTAGGGATGCACCGATACTGGATCGGATATCGGGCCAATACTGACTCAAATAGCTGGATCCGGTATTGGTGACAATGGGGCCGATCTAATAAATTAAATTCTATGTTTGTATACTATATACTGTATATACTGGGTTTTTAAGTCCATGCATTAAAAAGGTTTACACCTGAATTGTAATTCCTGTTCATTTTGAAAAATGTTTTGCCAAGTTGCTGGTGTACGATTTATTATTTAACAATTCACTAAATTTGTATCTATGTATTTATTGGTTACATTTTGTTTGATGAAGTTAGGAAAGCAATGTGTAAGTCAAGCCTGATGTTGCCTTACACATAAAAGAATGATCCCAGTCACTTCCACACAGTGAGGCATACAGTTTATTAATTAAAGACAGGTATCTCTATCGGTATTGGGACTGAAAAGGTCAGATTGGTGCATCCATAGTAACTGCTACCAGATTTAAGTTTAAGAAATTGTCGTTTTTAAAAGGGCTGGGAAGGTGAGGAATGGTAAAATCATCACAAATCAGATATATTTAATACATTTTTAGATTAATATAAAGAGTTCTTAGCAAACATTTTCTCTGCAGACTTTCACTCCTCTGAGTGTACCGTTAAGAGCTTGTGAAAAACCTGGAAACTGTTCAAAGTTTAAAACTATGCAAATTTCTGAAAATAAAACTTATAACTCTAAGAAAGAGGTTCTCTATAAAACTGCACAGGCAGATTTCTGCTCCTTTTCAGCAGCTGGGTGGTTGATTGGGACCAGTTTAAAATATGTGGCTGTGACTCACACTTAAAGGTAAACAAGAACAATTAAGTTGCTTTTGACACAAAAACACCGTTGGCCAGTTTGTCATTTCCCATTTCCTGTGGTGCATAATCCAATACCGACTCCTGCGCATGCAGCCTGCAGGAAAGGTCAACACTTCACTGCTTTCGTCTGTGGCTATTTTAAGTACCGCTAAAAAGCCACTGCAACAAAATCTAACAACTCATTAGGAAGCAGTAGTTTGTTTTGACTGTTTGTTTTCCCCCGACATTGCAAGTGTCAGGACCAGCGTGAGTGCCAGCTACAGGAACGCTGCCAGTCCACCCCTCCCGGTGTGTGTGTGTGTGTGTGTTGCAGTGCCAGGCTAGCAGACTGCCAAGCCTAACCCGCTCACTGACCTGATCTTGCGGCTTTGGACTCCCTCCCCGCAGGCTGGCAGGTCGTCCACCGTGTTGATGGTACAAATGGACCAGGGCTCGATCCTCCACTCGTACTGGCTGCATTCGCTGTGGCACGGCGCGGCCTCGTACACCTGCACGCGTGCATGTGCAAACACACACATGAACAGACACGCACATACACACAAGGAAAGGAACACACACAAGGGATTATAGAGAGAGAAAGCAGAAAATGGACTGGCATACAAATCGGCTCACACACACATATTGAACGCACACACAAGCATGCTGCATGTAGAAAGTAGGTGCATACACTTGTAGGGAATTTACAAGATACAAGGGACACTTTCACTTTTTATATTACACTAATGAGGTGTCTCTAGGTTAAAAACAGTATTCCGTATGGGTTTTCATTTAACAAGAAAAAAATTATACCTAACAAAGTCTAATTTTCTTGCCTTAATCTGGGAATGGTTTAAGAACACAACATATGTTCGTATTCTCTTCTTTTTGCATTTATTTTTAACATCAAGTACTTGTGCAGTTATGGATATGCATATTGCTTCTCTGAGACATTTTGAAATCTACTATACTACTCCCAATTAAGAGAAGACTCAGTTAGGTGTTGCCATATGCAATATGCAATATGCAGAATGTTGGAGTTTGATATCTGGATGGTGTCCCGTATATTTTTTACATTCAGAGTATAAAGCCCAGATGAATTCTCAACTTATTTACACATTCTACTAAATTCACACAATACTGTCTGGCTAGCCTATCGTGCTCATTACTTATCATACTAAAGGGACAATAGGACCCATTGATTATGTAAATGTGGTCTTCAAGAAAGAACATTTACAGATTTTTAACAATTTAAGCCTCAAGTGATTTTATGTAATTTTTAGGGCTTTAAAAGTTAACGTGATAATAACGTGTTAACGCAAATTCGTTTTAACGCCACAATCTGCTTTAATGCATTACATAAATTGCATCGCATAAACACAACATGCGATTTTTAGGTTGTGGCGGGCTCAGTTTTAAGGCAAGAGTGAAGATACTGGCATCTTATGAAACTAGAAAAAAACCTAAAGAATCCACTGGTACCAACCATGTCATACTAGCTTGTTGCAAAGGAGGTTAAAGGGACTGTTTGTAACTTTGTAAGCGTATAAATGTAGCGGGTCGGCACACATGCGCGCTCGCATATGCGCGTTCGCGTGTAGCCGCTGTACCCTCCTCCTCTGCCTGCTCGCCTTCACTCAGACAGCGCGCGCGTTCTCGATCAGCTCGCTCCACCTCTAGACGTGAACGCGCGCTCACTACACACTGCAGAAGAGTTAGTTTAGCTCTGGGAATATCTAGTGAATGTTCAGTGGACGTTTGTGCAGAAATAACTGCTGCAGCTCCTCCAGACCAACAGAGGTTTTCCATGTCTTGTGAAGTGACGGAGCTGTGCAGAGAGTTACGTTGTCTTCTCGTTACCGACCGGGTGCCGGTGTCTCCTCTGCTCTCTCCGGCTGCGGGCGGAGAGAGCAGGGAGACACGCTGCAGAGCCCCGCTGCATCAGC
>CAKAKR010057263.1:0-38227 GCA_916700685.1 Adelosebastes latens | reverse complement strand
ACACACACACACACACACACACACACACACACACACACACACACACACACACACACACACACACACACACACACACACACACACACACACACACACACACACACACACACACACACACACACACACACACACACACACACACACACACACACACACACACACACACACACACACACACACGACCAAGGGCCTCCCATGCTGACCCTGGCCTGTTTGCGTCATGACGCAACACTGGCCACTTCCAACTCAGCATATGGAGTGGTCCTAATGCTTTGTCCACTCGGATATTTATGTCCATCGGCTGAATCAGTCAGCATATAACGCTGCACATTAAGGCTACTTGGTCGAGGTTGAAGTTTTGCCAACTACATTTTCACATTCCATCAGAATTCTTTTCTCGAAATGCAAGGAATACATTAGTACAGAGTAATCTCTTTTTTGTGGACTTTAAAATAGATTTATTATCTTATATGTTCCTAGTATAAAGCACTACATATTTGTTTTCATAGCCGAGTAAGTCTTAAATTCTTGTAACAGAAGCCTTGCTGTGAAAGTAACCAGCAGAAGTGTTGGAAAATAACAACATGAACCGCACTGGAAATTCACGAGGCTGGTAAGTCTCTCCATTCATTGGTCTCGCCAATGAGACCTAATGATGGTTGTCTACATACGGGCTAGGTGCTGCCAGCCTGTCCTGGGCATCCAGTTTTTGGCAGAACTGGTCGTGCATTTAAAAGAAAAAAGAAAAAAAAAAGGCATTTGTCGGGTGGTTACTTGCAGAGCAGACTAATTTACCAGGAGTAGAATAACTGTGTTTTACTGCTGGTGAATGTTTGGGCCACAGCCACTTTGTTTTTTATGGCCAATTGCTGCTATTTATTACACTAATTACACCATTATACTACTACAATAAAAAAGGGTCACCAAATACTGAATTAACATAATTATGATCATGCCTGTAGCTGTTTGTTTTTAATTAAAATAGTCTTTACCTTAGGCCTGGAGGCTAATCAATAATACAGGATGAGGTCATGTCACCTTCATGATTTTCTCTGCAATCAGGAAGCTTGTTTGTCAAAGCAGGCCACAAAACCCAATGACAAATTCATGCTATTTAACCTGATAAGATAAGGGTGGGACTCGGTATTCTTTGCCCCCCTGTGTTGCTCCTGGTGGGGATGTCCTTTTCCATTTTGTCCCCTTCCACAGGGAGGTCAGAGGTCAAGGCTAGGACAGCACTCCTTTATTTGCAAATCAGTGTTTGCTCAAGGACACTACAGCAGAGAGGAGACTTGCTGATAATGAATAATGTCCTTCAACTATAAGACCTGGTTCAAGCCTCCCATGTAAACAAGCATCCATCCTGATCAACTGCCCTTCAGAAGTAGTTTACTGGGTGTCTTATCTCTGCATTGACCATCACCATTTGACCCAGTGTTTACTGCTAGATTTTTAAGACACAATCATGTCCCAGATGACGGTTAATAATCATCTCTCCATTATGTAGCAAGCATGCAAGAGCATGCACGGATTATGAACTTCAGCAAATGTGTTAGGACAGGAAACGTTCTGTGGTTTCAATTCCTTTCTTCTACAAGAGAACTCTCTAAAGCCGTATTATTACACTGTGTCACGTTATGGTTGTTATGCCTTCAGTTGCTTTTTCTGACCAGGGCATGACTACTTTGAAGCAGGGATGAGCACATACAGTATAATGAATTAGTCAGCAGCAATGGAGCATGTGACATTTTTTTTCTTGATGAAAGAAAATGGTACGAAATTCTCAACAGTCGTTGCACTACCCACAGTTAATTACAGTGTATGGGAGGCAGAGCATTTTAAATAAACCTTTCCTCCATGTGCGATGACTTCACCAGATGACAACTTATTGCTTAAACTGGTGATGGTTATGAATGCTGTTGCAAGAAGCTTAGCATCCTTGCCAAACAGTAGCTGGCTATACCTGCCTACTCTGCTCTTGCCAAGAGTGTTTTCAACTGCTGTGTAAGTGGTCAGCAGGCGTTGTGTGTTTTACACGCCTAACTATTAGCGTGGTTTTGTTTCCCTAACAAATACATGCAAATGACCCGTTTATCAGGCTGTAATGGCAGGTAGAATAAAAGGAAATACACAAGTCACTTCACAAGTTTGTTACTTCTTCTAAAAGTGGCTGCTCAAGCAGACAACTCGAACTTCTCAGCCACAGTCAAAATCTACCATAATTTCCCTCCCTGAGATACAACGGGGAATCCTAACCTGAGGAGCTCTACGACTGAGGAGAAGCTAGCTGTGTCTGTGCAAACCAGGCAGGGACATTAGGGATTTGAGGCTCAACACTGCTGTTCCTGGCAGGAACACAGGGGTAGAGCCATGGAAACTTGGTGTCAAAGGTCAGAGGACCTGAATCACCCACCTATTATTCTGCTGTCAAGGACACTGCAAAGCAAAAAAAGCAGGGTGAGCCAACAGAGGCCGAGTGACAAAAGACAGTGAGAGCGAAAGAACACGATAAAGTTAAACAGGGAGACTGACACAGACAGAGAGAGAGGTTCTCTCTTCTTCTGCTGCTACTGCCTACATTACCCATGTGCCCCTACTGCTGCAGCTTTACTTCCTGCTTAGCAAGAGAGGGGAAAGTGTGATGCCGTGTGTGGATATGATGAGGATAAATGTACCCATTGTTATCTGCCTCTCCTTGCTCCATAACCAGCTCCCACTTTCCACTTGTCTCTGGTCCTTCCCTGGGCTACCGGTGCTGAGGTTTGGCACAACAGCCCTGACATCAGCCTGTGTTGCCGTTGCTACGCCTGGGGTTGCTCTGTTCTTCGAAGGCCACAGCCATGGGAACATGGAGCATTACGCAACGTTAGCAAATATTCATTCACTCACTCCCTTCCTGCCTTTGTCCAGCTAGGCTGTTACACCAACTCTCCTCATCAACCTGGGATACACAGGGACAGTGCCCCCGAGGTTAAAGAAGCCTGCTTATTATTTCAGTGTCACAGGTCTGAATCACGGCACAAGCTGGGGAAATGCGAGTGAGGAAAAGTGTCCTCCCCTTAACTACTGCTGCTACTGTGTCCTGAAGCAAATGTCTGGCAGCAGAAGACGGGGAAAGAGCTGTACCTGAACTGAGCAGCTCAAAAGGTATGAGATAGAGGCCTGAATAGCAAATGATGGGGAGCTGGAAAATGGAGAGCATTTTTTTCTAGGGGCGATTCATTTCTTCTGAACTGGCATGTGATAGATGAGTTCTGTGTCCACTCGGGGCTGATATGGTATTTTGGGGGCTATTAGAAATCATAAAAGTCTTACATTAACACTGGTAGATATGGACAGAAGCTCCATTCAGACATGGATCAGAAAGGCAGCACTGGAAACATGGCACTGCTTGTTCCAAACCCTTTCCCACTGCCTTTAGTGAGCCATCAATTTGCCTGCTTGTTCCCCTTCACCAAAAATCATAGTTGCTTTTTCTTGCTGAGCAATGGAGGACACATGCAGGACTTTGTTTACAGTGTCAACAGAATCTTGCATGTTTGATCGCGCACAAGTGAAGCTGGAAATACAGCTACTAGTGATGCAGGTTGCTGCTCTTTAAAACCCTGGCTGCAGCCAGGAAAAAATATCATACATTCAAAGGACTATTTGGTAGACATTACTCCATTGAATTCATCTCCTTTTGAAAGTGGATTTTTTGGTGCTTGAATCGTGGTTATTTCAAAATAAAAAATAATTTAGTGAGGATTTTGTGTTCTATACTAAATTAACAATGGAAACACAAAAAAGGAGGCGGTGTTTTAGTCAAGAAAATCTGGCAGACACTTGGCCATCACCTGCACCTGTCAGGTTAGTTAGATAGAAACTTGAATGACTAAATGAGTCACACCTACAGTGGGAACAAGACAAGGGCATACTGGGAACAAGTGGAGTTAAAAGAGGAGATGTCACACGTCATACCATTGGGGAAACACAGGCGCCAATAAATCTGGTCTGCACTCGCCGAAATTGAGCCAATAGCAACGCATGACAGCAGCTCCAGTTACACTGCGCATGTGTCATACCCCATAGCTCAAGACCGTGTCCCAGCCTCTTTCAATAAGCCTCGACTGGGAAGTGGTCAAGAACAGAACTCTCCCATTAGAAATGGATGAGATGTAGCCAGAGAAATGCATTACAGTAAATGCCTGCCTCTCTGAATCTAAATGCTCCTGATCTGAAGCTGAATTCCACCAGAGCTAACCTGTAACCTCTCCGTCTGTATCACCATCTACATAACCACAACCTTGGTGTGTCCAAAACAAATGTCCAACCTTGCAGAGTGCCATCACTGGAAAATCACCCTGATTGCTGAGTTTCTCTACTCTTGAGTTCACGGTAAATCCCTGCTTATGGGAACAGCGTTGCGATCCACTGCCTTGGTCTTGTGACCGACTTCTCCAGCTCACAGTGGGGGGATAGAGGGAGAGAGAGAGGGAGAGAGAGAGAGAAGGGGACACACGTGATTCATTCTGCCAGTTGTCGGTCAACCACTCTGCCTCAGTAGCTCTCCTCCTCCTCCTCCTCCTCCTCCTTTCACGGCACACATGGTCTCCCACGGTAAAAACACAGCTTGGCAATCGACCAGGAAAGGTCACCCATCCTTTACTGCGTGCTGCACTGAAAATCTGCAATATAATTGACCGGAGTATTTGCACGCAGATTTGTGTAACACTGTGCCTTTGTTAGCCGGGCTTTTTTCTAAAATTAGGGATGAGGATGTAACAATATCTAGACAGAATTTGTAACAGGGGAAGGGAAGATTGGTGGACTAATGATACAAGCATGTTGGTCTAATATTAGAGAGGCAAAGATGACAGGCGTAAGAGAAAATATAGTATCAATGAGCAACTTAATTTCTAGTAAATGATACTTCATTACTGAGTGCACTGATCCCCCCCGAGGAGAGTTTTTCTGGCATATCGCCGTTGCCCTCATTCAATTATACCAAACCCCAGCTCTCCTGTTAAACTACTGACTTGCCCCTCTGTTACAGCAAGTGACAGATAGTCAATTGGCATCTGTATCAGCCGGCGAAGAAGCCAAAGCGTCTAGACTTTTTAACAGTAGATCTCACACAGCATCTCGCTCAGCTTTAAATCTAGCTGGATGGCAGGCAGCCATGAGGGAAGCCCTATGGCAGCAGCAGCAGCAGTGTACTAACATGTGCCACCCAGACCAGCCAGACCACAGCTTTTTTTTAATCTGCAGGAGCTCATTTCACTAATGGGTGGTGGTGATTTCTGACTGGCATCCCATTCCCAGGAAATTAAACGGAGGGAGCATTTAACTCAAGCCAGTCTCCTGGGGGAAAGCGTTATTGTTACTGCAGTGTGTTTACAGTGAACCCATGGTAGGCTATGCATCATGTCCAATAATGTTAATCTGGTTTTGGTGCATTCATGATAATAATCTGACATTTAGCATTACATAGCCTCAATGTATTCATTGTGTTAATAACCTGAAATTCAGACACATGCAGTTTCCATGTACAGCAATAACAATCCCCAGACAGAAGCCCTCTCTCACCTCTCCTGTTCATGGGAAAGCCTTATTGTTACTGCAGTGTTTACAGTGAACCTGTGGTAGTCTATGCATCATATAAACCTTAGATTGTCCAATAATGTTAATCTGGTTTTGGGGCATTCATGATAATAATGTATTCATTGTGTTAACCTGATATTCAGACAGATGCAGTTTCCATGTACAGCAATAACAATCCCAGACAGAAGCACCTCTCTCACCTCTCCTGTTCATGGGAAAGCGTTATTGTTACTGCAGTGTGTTTACATTGAACCTGTGGTAGTCTATGCATCATATAAACCTTAGATTGACCAATAATGTTAATCTGGTTTTGGGGCATTCATGATAATAAATCTGACATTTAGCATTACATAGCCTCAATGTATTCATCGTGTTAATAACCTGAAATTCAGACAGATGCAGTTTCCATGTACAGCAATAACAATCCCCAGACAGAAGCCCTCTCACCTCTCCTGTTCATGGGAAAGCCTTATTGTTACTGCAGTGTTTACAGTGAACCTGTGGTAGTCTATGCATCATATAAACCTTAGATTGTCCAATAATGTTAATCTGGTTTTGCTGCATTCATGATAATAATGTATTCATTGTGTTAACCTGATATTCAGACAGATGCAGTTTCCATGTACAGCAATAACAATCCCAGACAGAAGCACCTCTCTCATCTCTCCTGTTCATGGGAAAGCGTTATTGTTACTGCAGTGTGTTTACAGTGAACCTGTGGTAGTCTATGCATCATATAAACCTTAGATTGTCCAATAATGTTAATTTGATTTTGGTGCATTCATGGTAATAATGTATTCATCCTGTTAACCTGAAATTCAGACAGATACAGTTTCCATGTACAGCAATAACAATCCCAGACAGAAGCACCTCTCTCACCTCTCCTGCTCATGGGAAAGCGTTATTGTTAATGCAGTGTGTTTACAGTGAACCTGTGGTAGACTATGCATCATATAAACCTTAGATTGTCCAATAATGTTAATCTGGTTTTGGTGCATTCATGATAATAAATGTGACATTTATTCATTGTGTTGTGTGATGCAGTTTCCATGTACAGCAATAACAATCCCAGACATAAACCCTCTCACCTCTCCTGTTCATGGGCCGTACACGAACAGCCACCTTGACATTGGCGTCGTCCAGGCTGGGCTCCCCCATGCTGACTCCTCTCCTGATCCAATATAAATCAGCTCTTCTTCAGCTAAACAATCATCCAAAAGCCTGGAAATGTTGCGCTAGCCTGGACTGTCAGCCAGCTAGCTTCGCTCAGCGTTGCTCCATAGACCAGGCATGGAAAAACACAAAAAGCCTGGGCAAAAAATCCTGCAGGAAGCCAGCTGCCAATGCTGCTTTATCTTCTTCTCCTGCTCATATTCCAGGCTGATTTAAATCCACAGAGGAGGCTGGTGGAGGCTGGAAGGGAAAGAAATGTAAATTAAGATATTACAGCAGCTGCATGGTGGATGTGACTGAGCAATGCTATCTGCAAGGCAAAAAAAAACGGTGCTAGCCAGCTAATTTGCCAGGCAAACTGAAGGGGCAGGAAAGAGGAAAGTTTTTGGCATTTCCAACCATTTTTACTGCATAACATCCTCAAATACAACCAAATCTTTGAGCTACATACCTTGGTAGATTCATCCCTGAGCCTGACACCCGCTAACCTACTGAGTACAACCGAGAGAGATCCCCAGAGAACCGCTTGGTTGATGATCTACTTCTTCTTCCCAACAGGAATCCACTGTCCTCCCTCTCTCTGTGTGTGTCGAGCTAAAAGCAGCTGGCAGCAATCCGCCCTTCCGGTGACATATTATAGCCCTTCAAATTAAAAGCGCGTCGGTTAATTAAAGGTCCCATATTGTAAAAAAAGTGAGATTTTCATGTCTTTTATGTTATAAAACAGGTTAAAGTGCTTTATAAATACTGTTAAACTATCAAAACACTCAATATATGGAGAAATACACTATAATAATTTTAATGTATTGATTACAGGACATAGGTCCTTTTTTTTTGTTAAAGGTACTGTTTGTAACATTTTACACGTATAAATCTACCGGGTCGGGATCGCTCGCTCGCATATGCGCGCTCGCACGCTCGCTTATGCACGCTCGCGTGTGGCCGGAGTCTCTCCTCCTCTGCCTGCTTGCCTTCACTCACACACCGCGCGCGTTCTCACTGTCTCGCTCCACCTCTAGACGTGCATGCGCACTCACTACACACTGCAGAAGAGTTAGTTTAGCTCTGAGAATATCTAGTGAATGTACAGTGGACGTTTGTGCAGAAATAACTGCTGCAGCTCCTCCAGACCAACAGAGGTTTCCCGTGTCTTGCGAAGTGACAGGGCTCCACAACAAGTTACGTTATCGTCTCCGACCGGGTGCCGGTGTCTCCCTGCGGGCGCCGGAGGCTGAAGCAGTAAAAGCCAACACTATGATCAGCATTGATTCATGGAGAGACCTTCGTCTGGTCAGCTAACATTACCGCCAAGCAGGTGAAATATAGAGTGATATTGTGGTTTTAGCTGACGTGTGTCGCCTCACTGTTTTGAGCGATGCTCATTCATGTCTATGTAGAGCGAGCACAAGCACGAGCCCGACGCTGACTTTCGTTGACTTAACGGCCACATGTGTCGCTGTTAACAAGCATTTCTGAAAGTTACAAATAGTCCCTTTAATAATAATTTAACAAAAAAAACTCCTCCTCCAGGATATTGTGTTATTGTTTTACATCTACTATAGTTCGAAATATAATCCCCAAATGCACTACTGTCAGGATATAATGACAGTTTTATAAAAAATAACTTTTTTAATCATGTTTGCTCCAATTCTACCTACTGCTGCTTTAACAGTGACTTAGCTATTCGTTAAATGTGTCGACAGCATCTGTTGAACAAGTTTACATCACTATTATTGCGTTTTTATGGTTAAAACTTTAGTTCTGTGGTTGCTGCAACCTAGTTCCCACAGGGGGGGAGAACATTATTAGTTACACCAGCCCAGCCTGGGGAGGACATTATTAGTTACACCAGCCCAGTTACCGTTAACCGTTAAGTTATAACGAGAACCGTTAGCTTAAAGTACCGGTCAATCTCGGTTAGTCAGAGGTCAAGATTACATTATTACACGCTAAACAAGAGAAACTGATTAAATAACAACTTACGTTAGCTTTCTTTTCGATAAAATATGGTAAAAAATGAGCTTGTTACCCAGATGTGTTGAAGACCCCAGTCAGTCAGTCACGCGCCACTTCCGGTGCCCACTGGTCAAACTAAACAATAAACGTTTACACTTCCTGTTATAGTTTTCAAAATAAATCCCACTTCAATTCAGTCACATTACAGTTCAGTTCAGTCAGTCCACTTTAGTTTTATTGCATTCCACTGCACACAAATGCACAGTAAAAACACATTATAGTACAGTATAAAAAACACAACACTTAGGCCTACATATATACAGCACTGAAATAAAAACATGCTGGTATTAACTACACAAAAATAAAAATTTCAGTTATTCAATTCAAACTTTATTGCAGATTTAAGGTCCAGATGAGAAAAAAGAAAAAAACAACAACAATACATTACATTACATATAATACATTACAATACAGGAAGTACTATAAAAAGTCATGATTAAAAGATATTGAAAATATAAATATGAATATAAATATATACATACATCAATGCCTTACATATAAAGAACTATACCAGTGCCTCCACAGCTGTGATTATACCGTGTAGTGCTAAATCTAATGTTAGATAACCGCAAGACAATGTCATTCTCAGAGTGATTTAGCCGGCATATAAATTTGTACATGAGATTTCTTAATACAGTTTGAAAAGTATTTATGCCTGCAGACACAAACATTTCACTTGCACTGGAACATCTTGGTCTTTTTAATAATATTCTCACTGCATCATTATATGCAACCTGAAGTCTCGGTAAGCTCGCTTTTTTATAGTTTGACCACAAATGGGCTGTATACGGTGGTGTACAATATGCTCCGAACAGAGACATCTTAACTCTATCTGAACACATACTAAACTTCCGTGAGAGAATGTTTGCTTGTGCGTAAATCTTGCGGCATTGCCTATAAATATCATCATCATCTGTCATGTCTTCAGTAATGAAATGTCCAAAATATTTTACCTTATTACAGACACAAAGATTGTTATCAGACAATTTGAAGTCTGGAAATTTTAGACATTTGTCCTCCTTCGTTCGACAGATCATGACTACACTCTTACTGGCATTGTACTGGATATCATGTTCCACACCATACACAGAACATACATTGAGGAGCTGCTGAAGACCAGCGCTACTTGGACTAAAGACCACAAGATCATCAGCATACATGATATGGTAGTTAGATATTAAGAACTCCCAATTGCAGTCATTTAAAAGTGGAATATGTAACAATTTACATGTATCAATTGCTTTGTATGTGTGAACAGATTGTAATGTAACTTATAAACTGAGACCTTCCCTGACTTTTTTGGTTGCCTATAAAAGCCTGTGGACTGATTTCTATGTAAAGGACTCGGAACGGTTTTGCTTCGTAACGTTAACTGATGAAGTAATTTTCAAATGGCAAGCTATTTAGCATCATGGAGATTGGTCATTACAGATAGTGATGGTGATATATGATTGTAATGTAAAGTCACGTCACTGTTTTGGTCAATGCACAGGATGATTGCTCACGCTGCTGAGAGCGAGCATGTGCTCAAGCAACAGGACGTTGGCTGCAGTTCACTTAACGGCCACCGGTGTCATTAATAACAAGGATTTTAGTTACATATAGTACCTTTAAAGCAATCATATTTTAATATATGTATGTTGCCATATACTATTGTATCTTTTACAATAAACAATAACAAAAAAAAAACCTTTATCTGCCATTTTACCTGCTGTCAAGTCAGCTAGTAAAAGACTTGTGTTAAGAGTCCATGTTCAGGTGACCAAAGTGGCGAGAGCTGGAGACTCTGGACATTTAGAAATGGATGTGAAGCAACCAGAATCAGGGAGAGAGAAAGCCAGGAAATTTCCCCAAAGAAGACTTTATTTCAGATGGGTTTACCCTTTAACCTCATTGAGTGGTTTATCTGCATTAAATACACAAACAAAGGATGCATGCAGGGTCTGAAATTAAGTTTTTTCCTCGCCTGCCACTGTGGCAGGTCACTGAACATTTTTACCAGCCACTCAATGTTTTTGTCTGCCACTTCTGAAATCTATGTAGAACGCTTGTTGTAAACACTGAGTCAGTGGTACCAGACAGTAGAAATATGGAATATATCATGTAACTTTAATCTCAAACTATTTTTAACTTAGAAATTGCTTTAAAAAATATAATATTTGTTAATATAAGGAAACCCTACCTGCCATGGTGGCAGGTGTCCTGAATTTTTTACCTGCCACAGCCAACATTTACCCTGTATTCGGCAGGTAGCAGGTGCTAATTTCCTTTCCCTGGATGCCTGACATAACAGCATCTCACCTGTGCTGTTCACAGGCAACTAGACACAGGTGAGTCGGTGGCTGCTCTCAGAGCTCATTAGGGATGTAGGCAGACATGAAAGACTTTCCAACAGCCCATGATTAATAGAATCAATAAATATTATCTGTGATTATATTCTGTACTACACATATTATTATTGACATTTGTTAAACATGATCATCTGCACAATATACCACATGCAAAACTCCCAAGGATTCCTCAAGACGAGCAATTCATCATCTGTATTGTTTATTACAGATAAATAGATGAACATTGATATTTATTTATTCATGATTGACAAATTCCTTTATTTTATTTTATTTTTTAAATTTCTATTAATCTTATGGCTCCTAATCTAAAATTGCAGCAAATATACCATTCATTAAACATGTACTAATGACTAATTAGCTTTTTAAAATTTTATATTCAGCTTTTATCTTGAAAAACAAGTACCGGAAGTAGAGACACATCCTTCAATGAAACAAAGGATTCTTGTCACAAAAAAAAAAAGAGTGGAAGATTTCTGCCCCCTGCTGGACACTGGTGGTACTATGTGACAATATTATACAGCAAAATAGTATGAGACACTTTCCTAATATTAGGCATCATCTGGTGAGGGAGTGGTTCCATTTCTGTGCTGAGAGCCTGAAGCCATGAGTGACTAAACATTTATATATGGGACTGGGGGGGTCAAAGGTCACTTATTCCCCACCTTATGTGATCTGCTTCCACTGTGAATGTTAGGAAGTGTATGGACGTGAAGCCAGATGGAGGTGGTTAAATATTAAGTTTGAAAAATGAGGAAAAGGACGATGAGGGCCTTCATCAGCTATAGTCAGGACTTTCAATGGATTGTTGAATACACTTCTGGATTTGAGCCCGCCTGAGAAGCGCTTGAGTACAGCAAAAAAGGTCTTTATAATAAAGATTATGGGCCACTTTAGTATCAGTGTAATTACACATAATAAATGACGGAATAAATGACCTGCTGAGCATTAAATAACTCATTCATTTTCTCTACCCACTTGTTCTTATTTGAAGCCTTACCCCTGCATGCACAGAATGAAAGATGTATAGATGTATATATAGATGTCTATGTAAAGATGTATACCATGTGACACCTATTTCTTCACGTTTGAGAGTAACAAGACAAGAATCTTCAACTTTTTTTGGGGGGGGGCGAGTCTATATAAGGGACATTTAAATTAACTTCCACAGATCGCAAAGAGGAATTGGTCTTTTCACTCATCTCTTTTTCAAAGGAAATGGGAAGTTCAAATATTCCTGTCTCAACCAAAATGTCTCAGATTCTCTTATCGGAAGAACCAAGAATAACCATGAGAGATACTATGTTTACTGTTGAATGCAGTTAAAGAGTCTTCTAGGAGCAGGAAACAGCATTTATTTGATGTGTGGAAACACTGAGTAAAACCCTGTTTAAAACAATCTGCTCTTTGGGGGAAAAATCTGTGAAAATCTGAATATTCTGTTTTAAAGAGCGCTTCTCAGCGGAGGGGTCAGAGGTCAAAGGGACAGCATTTGGTGTCTTGTTTATAGGCTCTTGAACAAGCAGCACTGGCTGTTGCTGGGATCTGAGCAGTTCTGCAGCTGAAACCCCTAGAGGGCACTCTGCTGCAAGATGTGGCAGCGTCGGAGTGTAATGTGGTGGACACGATGGAGAACAACTGTCTGTTTAACAACACACTCCTTGCAGTGCAGAGTTAACCACTTGTTTAACTGTTACATACTGCAATTCTTTATGGCATGAATTTAAAGTTTATTTAATTGGAAATCATATCAAAGTAAGAACACAAGTTAAAGGTTTTCTTAAAATATGATCATATTCGTTGGTGGTGTGATAAATGAGGTTGTTAGAAAGTGTCTCATGTCTGCCATGATTACCCTAATGGCTCACCTGTGCTGTTCAGAGGCAGGCAAAGGTGAGTTAAATCTGCACACAATCAGTGCTCCTATAACTAGGAGGGGAGGGGAAAGTATTAGTGTTTGCCCTGCTGAACCAGACCTGGTACCTTAGCCAATGCGTCTAAAGTGAGTTATTCTTTAATAGGTTCACTTTGAAATTATGATTACAATGAGTAAATGCATGTGCAATGCTGTTTATGTCATGCATCTCCCTCTGTTTTGTGTATTTAATGCAGATACACCACTTGATGAGATAAAGGGGAACTTCATTACAATAAAGTCCTTTTTTGGTGGAATTTTCTGGCTAATTCTGGTTACCTAATGTCTGATACTTCAGTGTCCCATAGAGTCCAGCCCTCGCCATTTAGGTCACCTAAACTGAGGTCATAACTTACACTCTTTTTTAAATATATATATTACTTGAACCAATGCCTTTCCCCCAGGTGAACTGCAACTATGGGAGATGGTGACGGGAAGGACAGAGTGAATTCAACTCATGTCGCCACAGTGTTGAGCGTAGGCAGAGGGGAGAAAACCGCAGACAATACCCCACCTCTTTTTCCCAGGAACCAACGTACACACCAGCATCCGCTGTCATTGCTTACGTCTGAAGGATTTTCGCTCTGTTTTGTCATTTTTTCTACTGGCTGGCTCCTAGTATTAATGTACTGTGGTGCTATATGAAAGTCTTGTTGGTCAGCTTTAGTATTCCCTCAAAAGATTGAGATTTAGGAAATGAAAGTTGTAGAAAAGTAAATGTATATTTGAAAATAAAATATACAGCATCAAGACTACTCTTATTTTATTATGTAAAATGTCAATGTATTCGGTATCCAAAGGGTTTGCATTAGCCAATATAAAGAGACAAAGCACTTTAGGATGTGAATGTAATCTCATTGAGATGCTCTTAAGCAGTGAAACAGTGAGACGGCTAGTTTCAGTACTGAAGTGTTTGTTAAGAATACTCAGTACTTGATAGATAAACACAGGATCCAACATACTGTAGGTTACACACTCATTCACAATATAGAGAATATGCACCGGGCACAGGTGTTCCCAGGTGGCACTAACGATCCCCTAGTTTCTGGAAAACAGGTGGACAAAGAAGGCAGGGAAGGGCAGGGGTCGTCTCAATATATAGTCGCTATAGAAAGTATTCAGATTTAGTTTTAAATAGATAAAACTGGCATTTCCCCCCACTCAATAACCCTTAATGTCAAAGTGAAAACATGTTTTTATTAATTTTTGTAAATTTATTAAAAATCAAAAACTTAAATCTCTCATTTACAAAAGTATTCACCCTAATTCAGTGTTTTGTAGAAGACCCTTTGCTTCCAGTCTTCCTGAGTAAGTCTCTACAGGCTTTGCACAACTGGATTTGGGCAGTTCATCCCATTCTTCCTGGCAGATCCTCTCAAGCTCCGTCATATTGGACGGGAAGAGTCTGTGTCACCTGTCTGACCCAGGACCTTCTTGTTCGGTTTCTCAATTTGTCCGGATGGCCAACTCTATGAAGAGTCCTGGTGGTTTCAAACTTTTTCCATTACACGTTGAGTCCACTGTGCTCCTGGGAACACTGAAAGCTTTAGAAATGGTTTTATACCGTTGCCCTGATTTATATACCTCATCACAATTTCATCACAGAGGTCTACAGAGAGTTCCTTGGACTTCATAGTTTGTTTTTTGTCCTGACAAGCAGTGTGAATTATGGGATCCTATATACTGTACGCAGGTGTGTGCCTTTCTAAACTATGTCCAATCCATTCAGTTTGCCACAGGTGGACTCTAATCAAGTTCTACATATCTCAAGGATAATTAAAGCTAACAGGATAAACCTGACCACAATTTAGAGCCACAGCAAACACTAATTTTATAAATGAGATATTTCAGTTTTTGATTTTATTTGCAAGAAATTCTAAAAACATTTTTTCACTTGTCATTATGTGTTATTGATATTGATTTTATTACAGTAGCTGTGGGTGCTCCCCTACCCCTCGCTCTGAAAGTGGCCAAATGCATGACGTATAGCACTACGTAAGTGCTCAGCGTCAATAATGGGATGTCAAACGATTACCGAATCGCACCACTCCTCTTAGACGTAGGAGAACTGGAAATAGCAGAAGAAGTGGGGGGCAAAGTGCGGAGGAGAGAAGGATGTCACAGCTGTCACCATGACACATTATAAGTGACTGGAAAAAAAAAAAATCAAGTTATGCCCCACAGGTCTGTTTACTTTCTTTCAAGCTGGTTAATTCAAAGTCAATGTTTGCACCCCACAACCGACGGAACCTGGAGGGCTGAGAGTGATTAAGACTCCCGAGGGGTTTTCCTACGCAAAGGGCAGGGCTTTGAAGAATATTAAGAACACTCCTACTGTTTATATTATTCAATTTCAATCAGCATCTTCCACTCCGGGTAATGAGGAATTAGCCTCCCGTTATCTCCCACACACAGATACATACAGTAAATACATGTCAAATGAGAGGTCAGAGGTCACCCAGGAAGGGAACACATGGAACAGCTAAAGGGTAGCTACACCCTTAAACTACACCCTATACCTCTATATATATAAACCTCTATAGCTATAAAAAAATGCAACAGAGTGAGGGAGCGAAGACTGTAGGAGGTGTGGCCTGTTGGCGACATTGCGTGTGACCTGTGTGTGAATTAATCTAGTGAGGAAAATGTTACTATCAGTGGAATAAATACTTTATAAACTACAAAAAATAAGATCCAAGTTGTAAAAACAAGAGCAACAATCTACAGCCATGCTAGGCACAGTGGAAGAAAACAAGATTATGGGAAACAAGGGCGTAACAATTGGATATTTTAGAGGGGAGGAGATATAAATTAGGCTTCGATTAGGCTGTTTTTGTAAATACTGGGTAGCCTACCTATAGGGTACAATACTGGGAAACAAATGTTTGAGGAAAATGGTGATAACAACACTGATATTCTGCATAACCTATAAAATAATTATAGTATAACATGTTTCACATGCTACCAAAACTGCGTGGGTAATGAAAGGGGCATTGGGAAACTTAATTATATGGTTAGGTTAACCTGGGGTACAGCTATGGTGTGGTGTGTGTTTTGGGGTAAGAAGCTCAATGAAAAGGGGTACAAATCTTGGAATAATGAGGGACTTGTCAATCATCTATAGAGTAGAGCAACATACTTACATGTATATGGATTTAACAGGTTAAACGCTAGCCCACTGTATACGCCATTTAGCCTGAATGCTTATGTTCTTTGGATTGATTACAGTGTAAGTGCTGTTCCTTTTAATGGATGAAGTAACAGCAAAAGAAATGCCTTTCCCCGTTGCTCATGGCAGTTATTAGGTAAGGTGTCCCCAACAGAAAATTTGTTATAGAGGAGAACCCTGAGCAGCTTTTATGTCCGGTTACATTACAGCTACAATAAACAAAAAAAAGAACACTAAATACACGCTGTGGTTTCAAACATTATTGCAGCGTGTTGGAGAAAATACGGACGAAAGTAAGGAAGTCGAGCAATGGGTCTATAAAATAAAATTAGCACCCAGCAGGCGTGTTCGTCCAGCACTACAGCAGCTCATAATGGGTAGGCTAACAAATACTTTCCTCAAAAGGCTTGTATTGTAACATAATAAAGTCATGTAATAATATAACACATATAGGAATTATTGTTTAAATTACATTAATTACACAGTAAGAATAAAGTATGCAGACAGTAATATATAATCTTGACTGTGAAATTATGGTTGTCTGTATATATTTTTTTGCCCTGTATGTGTGTCTCTCTCTCTCTCTCTCTCTCTGTGTGTTTGTGCGTGTGTGTGTGTGTGTGTGTGTGTGTGTATGTGTGGTGATGTGAGTGATAAGGGCAGAGGGGCGGAGGGGTGGAGGGGAAGGTCTGACTCCTTATCTGCTCCTTCGCTGAGATGACTCGATTACAGTAATTGTTCCGGCCACTAATCAGACCAAAGCAGGAGATGGTGTGTGCATGTGTGTGTGTGTGTGTGTGTGTGTGTGTGTGTGTGTGATGATTAGCTGAAGGATGGTGTTGGGGATTCTCAACATTATCTAAGCTTTGGGTCTTCAGCCCGGCATACATAACAGGTATCATCATCAGGTTTCATCTGGGCAACCTCATTGGTTACAGTTATAGTGATGATTTCCAGTTATATGCACAAGGGTGTGTGCTCCTTTTGTGTGTTTGTGTGTTATATCACGCTTGTGGAGTTGTCGATAATCCCTCTTACAGATGCACAGTTATGATCCACTGCTTCTCATTAAAGGCCGATATTGTATTGTATTGTATTGGTGTTTTCTAGTATTCTCCATCGATTGGGGCTTGGGTACCTTGCTCAAGAGCATGCAGACAGTTGTTACTGAGTATCAGGAGGACACTACACGTTCTTCCTCCTTGTACAGGTGGTGATAATGTGATATATTAAATATATTGATTGACATTCTTGTTTCCCGGTCTGTCTGCAGCAGACAGCAGTCGCAACAGGTTAAAGGAGCCAGCTGCTGATTGGAGGGCTGCTCGGTTGAATTCCCAACGGGCTTGGGGAAATCCAGACGGGATGAAGACATAATTGAGTGATGTTGCCCTCCAGCAGTGTACTGTGTGCACACACAAACACACTGTTTCAGTGCTTTTTTTGATAATGATGTCTGGCTACTGAACACCAGGTTATACCTTCTTCCTGTCTATCCTCACCCAATCAGGGTTAAAAACAAGGCTGTGTGAGACTTACGGTACACTTGAGAAACTAATATTGTCAATCAGACAGACTTTTTCATCCCAAAACTTAAAAGCGTCCTCTAGTATTTTACCAGCTAGTTAAGTATGTAATGTTGAACAGGACTCCACAGACCAGTTTTGACTGTCCTAACCAAACGGGAGAACACCAGTCAGTGACGTTTAACATCTGAACATGACCTCCACCTCAGGACATAGTCACGACCTGAGCGACGTGATGTCATCCCGTCCATTACAAGAAGCAAAGCAATGCATCAAACCTCCCACATCTCCCAAACCTGAAGCTCCAGCCAACCACACCCTAATGGGATCTCAAATGGTTGCTTAATATAATTGTCTTTATTGCCTATTACCTCGGTGCAGGGCATGGCGGGGGTTAGGGGTGCAGTTAGCGTTGGGTGCGTGCACGGGGGGGAGGGCGCCGAGGTATGCGGCTAAAAGCAGAGCCCAGTTCTGGAGACAGTGGAGATTGCTCTTTATGGCCTTGGCGGCGGAGGTCCATGCCAGAATATGGCCGTCCATTACAGTGGGCTCTATAAGGTTAATGACTTTAGCAGCTTTATGGCCATGAGCTCATTACTTAGACAGGCCAATCTAATCAGAAGCCGCATCGGTGACCACCAACAAAGCAAACTGGTTTGTGAGTAAAAGCGGGCCCAAGGGTTTTCCCTGTGCAGCCTGGGAGATACTCTGTCGTGCGTAGAGAGAAACCACACAGACACAGTGTATTGAAGAAGAGGCTTTCCATGAGTTTTGATGATTGCAGTGGTAGACTTTATTTACAACTCACACTTACAGCCTATGATGTACATACACTGACAAAATTATAAAGGATGTTAAAATGTCTGGAATAATGTGTGTGGGTCTGTGCATGTGTGTTTTTTGTAGATACAGAATCTTTAAGCCTTCGACAGACGTGATGAACCACAGCAGCATCATCGACTGTACCTGCATCGACTCATCGGCCTGCTGCTTCCTGGGTCTGCAGTGGTCAATAGGGAGCTGCAGGAGTTTATTTGGTTCATCTCACACCTCAGGGTTATTTTAAACCCAGAGTTTGAAGGTACACAGCGGTCCAGAAGCTGAGGCTGTAGCTTGTGATGGCCAGGGTGAAATGTAATTTCACATTTGTTCATGTTCAACACACTTTATTTTGTGCTTCTCTTGTCTCACTTTCCACCCTGCCTTATTTACCTCAGACAGTTGCTGATTTAGTTTAGTATGGATGTTTTCTAACATGTATGTTGAGCTTCCGGATAATGTGATAATGTGCGTACTAGGTGGTCAATGTGATGGGCAGAAGAAAGTTTTTTCCAGGTGACAAAACCAAAATCCTGCCCCACAGAAAAACAAAACCCGATCAACAGTCAGAATATTAATACTAAATACATTTGATAATATTTCTAAATGTTCAATGCCAGAGTTTTGCCAGAGTTTTGCCAGAGAACATTAATTTGATTAATATTAAAAAACAAGTTGAAACCAGCTGAAATATGTGATGTAGGAGTGTATTCCAGGGTGTGTGGTCAGTACATTACATGAAGTTACAGGTGCAACAGACTTGAAACTTTCAACTAGAGTGAATCACGGCTTTTCAGTCTGGTATTAAATTACTGTTTAACTATTATGCATTTCTGCAATATTTGTGCATGACAACTACAGGCAACAGGAACTTTGCAAAAACAATTTTAATTCAATATCCAATGCAGGCAAGGCAAAACTGAAACTCTCATAACAAAATCAAGGACACATGAGACTGAACTGAGACTTAAATACAAACTGATCTGACGAGAGGATGAAGTGCAGGTGGAGAGATGGGAGGAGAAGCTCAGGTGAGGGGAATGAGGTGATTAGGCCGAGAAAATGGGCAGGGAGCTGATTGGCAGGGGAAAAACACTGGGAACAAGAAAGGAGCTGATTGGTTGGGAAGAACTAACGAGGCTGATTCAGAGCAGGTGTGTAGATGGGCAAAGGAGGGAAAGCCAGTAAAGACACAGTTCTTCTCCTGAGTCTTGTTTTTCACCTCCACCCAAAACACAGAAAACAACTCAGTCTGGTCTACAAAAGGTCTGAGGGCATCTGGACACAGTGCCAGACTGTGACACATGCAGCCGTGCATACTCCAATTAATATAACCGTTGGTGAACTTGTTGGACAGTGCGAACACAGTCTCCCTCTTTTATTCCTTCAACCACCTTCTTGAAAAGGTTGGCGTTACGACATTTGCTCATATCCAAAAACCTGTTGAAATCCAGGTCTTTCATAATGTTTAAAAGTAGGTGTGTTTCTCCTTTTCTTTTGGGCATGCACCTCTGCAAACTGTCGGCTAAAGTTGGTTTGTGTACAACGCACAGAGCTGGCCGTAAACAGGCAAGAGGCTGTGTGTCCCAAACTGCCGTAAAACCCCCGATTGAGATGCATATTCCAAATGCTCTGTGTACATGTCCAAAGATTTCATCAAAAACCTGAATAATATCAGCATATGTCCCAATCTGAAAATGCTCCATTCAGAATAATGCCTAATTTGGGATATCCAAACAGAATATTACACATGACCCGTATCAAATTCACAATATTGTCATATTCGGAATAATAGTGGAATATTAATGTGCATGTCCTCCACTGTGTAGCTCCATGAAATGTAAAGCTTTGCTGCTGCTGTATGGGTCTGTGCATGATTGTGAGTCAGTGAGTGTATTGTGTGTGTGTGTGTGTGTGTGTGTGTGTGTGTGAGAGAGACAGAGACATGACGGCAGAAGTGAAGCATCCAGGGAACACTGGTAGATAACAGAGTGTTTCTGTTCTCTGCTCTGCTGAACACCAATCACTTCCTCTTTCAGATAAAACCCAGAGGAATGAAAACAGACTAGCGAGTGTGTGAGTGTGTTTTTAAGTCCATGCAGGGATGTGTGACAATGAACCATTTACTGTTTTAAGAAGTCCTGTATTAAATATTTCTGCAGTTTTGCTGATCCAGCTCTCCTTGAGTCACTTTTCTCATCTCGGCATGGACTGACCCTGCAGGCGATAAACCCTCCACAAACCACTGGGTCGGTATTCTCTCAGTCCCTGATGCTGTGGCCTGCTGTCCACATCCAGATTTCTTAGCTAATGGTTCTGACCTCTATTAGTGCCCCTTTCCATCACAGACTCACCTCTTCTATCCTCCTGCACGTATCGGCCTCCTCCTGTTCTGCTCCCGACTCCTCCTGTTTCTTTTCTTTTCCTTTCAGCTATCCTCACCTCCTCTAAATACAAGAAGGATCCCTCAGGTTGGCCGCATCAGCACTGGATCAAGACATTATCACACTCCAGTGGGGTCAAACCATTAAAGAACGTTAGGTTTGGTAAAGATTACCTAAAAAATGAACCACTAAAAATCTACCGCATTCTATGAAGTGTTAAATCATGTCTTTATAGTGAGGATGTGACCTGAAAGGAGGCATAAGCTTCACTTTTAAGTTTGTAAAGTGCACCAGCGACGTAGTCTAAGACATGAAAATAAAAACATTTTATGTTTTTCAGCTCTATCAGCTTTATGGTACCTGTGTTCTGGAGCTTTGTCACACGGGAGAGCTGTAAATGCACATATCTGAAAAGAATTGATGAGTCTTTTGACGACCTCTTAAAGCAGCAGTGGATAGAATTGGAGCAAATATGATTAAAAAAAGTTATTTTTATAAAACGGTCACTATATCCTGACAGTATAGTGCATGAGACAGGTAATCTGAAAGAAATTATGTGCCTCTGTGTCCTCCGGTGCTTCTAGGTGACATCTGCAAGATTTCACAGACTGGAGGAAAACAACCAATCAGAGCCGAGCTGGAGTCTTTAGTTTTTAGTTTGGGGAAAAAGAGAGCTTTTTATCCTCTGATGTTGCAATGACTAATTTAAATTTACTGTTTTCTCAGGAGATAACTATAACTTATCATGCCAGTCAACATGCCACCCCAAACCTCCACCTCATCCTGTTATAATAGAGACCTTCAGCTCCAGCACTGATCAGTCACCTTCCAGATAAGGAGCTCTGTGGGCTGGGGAGCGAACACATCTGTCCATGTGACGTAGAAATCCCAGATGTGTCACTGCAGCCCCGTTTATCTTGGAATTGAGGAGGTTGTTAAATTCCTTTCCTTTCTCCGTCTGATCCTCCTCCATCTTGTTTTCCCTCATCTCTCCAACACCATTCTATTGAGCAACCGATGGCTAGATTATTGACGCTCTCGCCATTGACCAGCTGATGACTTCCCGCTATGAATGATGGGTATTGCATTGAATTTTACAGCGCCATACCAGCTCTCTGTCATCATTAAAGTCCTTGGATGCAACAGGCCATCACAAGACAGTGATGGAGAAATATGTTTATCCAATCATTTGCTTATGACTTCCAGCTGATGTGGCCATCACGGTGTGGTTTTTAGAGGCTGATAAATCAGCCATGGTGGTGGAGGTGCGATTAAAGCCTAATTGGCTCCAACCAAGGAGCAACAAAAGCTAGCTGTGAACCCCGCTGTCGTCATCGTAATCATCAGTCACGGCCATGACGATGAGGCACAAAGCTTCCTTTCAACTGATGCCTGCTCTGACGTCACTGACTGATTCAATCAGGATCACTAAAGAATGATGAAATAAGAAAATCTAAAGAAAAAATCCCAAATGAACTCCTAACGCCAGATTTAAAAAAATGGCCATTTATACCAATAAGTGGTTGAAATGTATCCCTATAAAGAATGCAGGCATCTTCGTGCAACACATTTTGTCTAAAACTTTGCGTAATAGAGCTGTGTCATAGGTCATAGTCTAACCTTCACTGTGGACAAGAGAAAGAGATTTATGGATGTAGAGAATGACGTATTAGACTCGCTCAATGCATTGAATGAAGAAGAGTGTGATGGTGAGGAGGTTTTAGGACTGAGCGATGTGTCCTGGGTTTATTGTGACTGTTGTTGCATAAAGGGACTAAAACTATAGCATTTTGTGTTGTAGAATTAAACATAAACAAATCTTTTACTTTGAAAATCAATGCATTCTGATAGCGGGTAAATTTTACCCTTTGACGGTGTTAGGTATACAGCGACAGCTGGCGGTTCTAGTATTAATTTGTGTCATTTAATTTAATTTTAATAATTTAAACAATGAGTTGTCCAATCTTAGCTTAGCAACTGTAACTATTCCTTTTCATTGTTTTGCTGATGACATTCAAATCTATTTGCCTATAAAAACAATTAAAGATTCATTGCAGCCTTTGTTTAACTGTTTACATGATATCAGAACTTGAATGGATCTAAATTTCCTCAACCTTAACAAAAATAAGACTGAGATCATTATGTTTGGACAACCTGACTTAATAGATGACTCAGTTGATATTCTTGGCCCTTTGGCCTCTCAAAAACGACCTTTTGTGAACAATCTTGACGTAATTTTTGACATCTCCTTCAAATCTGATAAACAAATAAGCTCAGTTGTAAAAAAAACAGTTTTTTCCAGTTAAAACTTTCGACCGAGGTAAAGGCCTATCTGTCTCCCAGGGATTACTCATGCTTTTGTTACCTCTCGGTTAGACTACTGTAATTCTTTGTATGTGGGCTTAGAACAGTTGTCTCTTCGCCGTCTGCAGTTAGAAACAAAATGCAGCGGCTCGCCTTCTCACTGGAAAAAGAAAACGTGGTTCCCAAATTGTGGGTAACCCTCTAGACACGACCGGCTTTGAATTTATCCACATGCTGAATCGATGTGCATAGAGCTGTAACAAGCATTGTGCATTTAAAGAGTTTGGTGGGTGAACAAAAGCTTGACAAGCGTAGCAACAGTAACCTAGCAAACAATTTACAGATTGACTTCAGCTGGGAATGTTATTTTCTAATAATGACAGTATGCTATAAATAATGTAGAGAGAAGCTGTACCGTCTCTGCAGCGAACATCAGATATGATGATGGTGGTGGTGGTGGCGGGAGGATGACCATTAACCTTAATAGACAGCGGCTCAATTATATGGGAAAGAATGGCAGCTGTCTGCAGCGGAGAGGAAGGGGGCAGTCACAGTAACCTTTTTGGCTTCTTGGCGGGTAAGAAAATGACAAGGTCTGACGCCTTCTGAATGAATCACATCTGTGACATTTTGTCCATTGAGAAACAACAACCGCATGGCTCGGAGAAGAAAAGTTCAAGATTGTTGAGTATGAAAAAGTTGCTGGAGCACTTAGAAACAACAGCTGCACACTGTACGTTGACTATTCTATGCCTTATTTCATCAGTTTGTACGGTTTGAATCTCTTTTGACATCAGTCTCAAAACTTTTCTCACACTATGTTAATGTCCAACCTCTTCTAGAAACCTCTCCCACTTAAATCACCGCAACGCTCCTTCAAGAAGACATGGAATTTAACAAAACGAACCCCCACCCCACCCCTCCATCAGCACCTTTGTTTTCCCCTGAACCTACTTCATATTGAAGCTTGGCTGTAAAAGTCAATGAATTCTTTTAACCAGGTCTTGATTGGATCAGGCCTCTCAGCGTCTGGCGGGGAGAAGATAAGACCTGTTATCTCTTTCCGACAAATCTGCAACCTCCCTCCGTCCTCCCCATGACTGGACCAGAGGAAGGGGGAAAAGAGAATGAAGGAGAGAAAAGATAAAAATACATCAGCAGAGATATAATTAGCAATAGTGGTAACGATGTTGCAAAGTGTATAAATAAAAATGAATATGTTGATATTGAAAGAAATTTGTAAAATGCCAAAAGAAAAAAGGTTCTGTGAATTAAAGCTTGGTAATCTTGAGAAACTAGCAAGAGTATGCTAGATTTTAAAAAACTATCCAACTGAGAAACTCAGCCCAGTGTTGCCAATGAAAGTAGGTAGCAGCACCAGCTCCAAAAGTCCCTTAATAAAGCGAGAACTTAGGTTGTTGGGCTGAATGAAATGATTGGACTTTTTTTGTCAGAGCATTTGATTTATTGATTTCTGTCGGGATGTAATGAGAATTTCAACATATATAACAAAAATGTTTTTGAAGAAGATTCAACTCTAGCTTTAAGTAATTAAACAAGAATATAACAATGCAAACCGATATTTTTATATTTGTACCATTTTTTCGGCATTTGTTTTTTTATGTTGTCCTTTTGCACAGTGCAGGGTACTAGTGTGCAATGAATAAAGACTTTATGCAATTTAAGCCACAACAATATAAAAACAGTAACATAATATCTGTGTTTAAACTTTGGTGGCACTAGCTCAAATGTAAATCCCATTGGTGTATCTTTAAATAATATTGTTTTTTTTCTGCTGGTTGTTTTGAAGCAGGCTAAAATTAGCATCTGTTGTGGTTCTGTCTAATTTACTGTTGAGCTAATAGCCATTTCCCACAGGAAAAGTCTTAACGAGTATTTAATTAATGACATTGACTCATTTTGGTGGGGGAAAATCTGCTTCATTGATCAGACACTGAGATCAGACAAAGTGATGTCTCTCATTGTTAGTCCTTGTCTCAGTCGCTCACTTTGTGTTTTACACATCACACTCTACATCTCTTTAAATGTCTTCATGCTGCTGTCAGATGGTCCTGCGTGTTTGCCTCTGTAGAAACCCAACATGTCTCTGTGGTGCCGTTTGGCTCAATTAGCGATCAACTAGCTGCAGTCGGCTCCACAATACAACCTAATTGCTCATTTAGCATTGTGTGTCTCTTTTCAGATTGCCAAAACACCAGAATGTGTAATCAGGGGTGGGCACGCAATGAGGCGAGGCAAATAAGTCAGCATCGCAGTCAGACCATCATTACTGTGTGGGTGATTGTCTGATGCTGCTGAGGTTTATTTCCTCCTGTCTGGTCTCTGAAGATGGAGGAGAGTGTAACTTTGAACTGAAGGAGATACGCATCGGATGACTCTGTCTCTGCTCTCATTATTACGCACTATCTGCTCTCTGTTAATTTGATTTGTGTGTGAGTTCAGTCCATATTATTTGATCTGAGCTGAGTTGGGCTGAGATGAGTCGACTCAAATTATTTAATTCTTTCTAGACCCATTTCTGACAACCAAGCTACCACCACTGCCCATCAGTGTTAATTACAACCAGCTAGGGAAGATTTATCATGCACTCCACTGTTCAAAAAGTAATTATGTGAGTACTGACGAGGCATTAAAAAGTGTGGTCTTCACAGTGAAGTCGTGTCCTTAAAACCGCGAGGAACTTTAGGCGATCACGATTCATACGGCTGCTCTGCACGAACAGTTTCATTTCCTTTCAGCAATGAGAGGAAGTTTAAAGTTTGGATGCTGCTGACATTTTACTGATGTTTGTGAAGTGCTGAAGTGGATCACGATATGACACGCTGCGTGAATAGTGGGGCTGAGACAGAGATGAGTGGGCACTGAAGCTGTGACGTCTTGATTACGGGACGGTCTCCTGGATTACTTGACCAAGCTGCCGTCTCTCCTGCGATGCCTATCTACTAATGAACCACTGACTAGAAGAGACAAACACAATAATAGCCTATTGAACTCCAGAGGGCTGTCTTTACTGCTGCAACCACCAGTCTGTCCCAACAACAGTCTGTTGGTTTGTTGGCAGTGAGGTAGCATTTTTGACGACACTTCATAGAGACTTCAGCAGAGACTCATCATTTATAAGAGGCTCCCAGTCTAAATATAAAGGATCTCAGTCTGTCTGTCTGTCCTTCGATTTTATCGACAACCGATGATCCGATCAACTTCCCGCTTGTCGGGTGCATTGCTGAGGACCCAAGGAAGTGCAGTGTCGAGTGCGAGCTCTTGAGATCTATGGGACATCTTTATTAAAAGTGAATTATGTACCAACTGTGTAGTGTATTAAGAGGGGACTCCTATTGCAAGTATTAATATTGGGTACAGCTTGCTCTCTGTCTATGTTCGTGTGAGCTTTTGCAACCAAATGACATGTATACTCTAGCTTTACTAATGGATGCAACTATGCCATGTCAGGTGTATTGCTCAGGATCCCAAGGAAGCTTAGTGTCGAGTGTGAAGTTGTTTTGATGAGCGGTTCTCGAGAAGCTAGCCTGGCTCTGGTCAAAGGTAAAAAAAAATTTGCTCTACCAATAACTCTAAAGTTCACCAATTAATATGTATATATTCTGGTCTGTGTCAGTGAGTGGGCGTGGCTCCGCTCCTGGCTCCCGGTTACACACACCTGCCATCAATCAGCTCGTTATCCCTTCCAGTCTGCTCACCTGCCTCTCATCAATTCATCAGCCTTGCAGTATTTCGCACATCCAGTGCCAGATCATTGTGTCTTAGTGGTGGTTTCTCGCTTCAGGAGAACTATTCCTCGGGTTTTCTTTTTCCCTGAGCCTCAGGATCATCCGCCCTCCTGCCTGCCTGCTTCCCTCGTACAACCTCGCCCTCATCTGCCATTCACCATCGGCCTTCTGCCCTGTGCCTTCTCCTCCTCTCCACTCACCCACCACTCCCTGTAATAAACCTCCTTAACCTTCACCAACCTCTAGTCTGTGTCCTGCATTTGGGTCCATGTGTACCACACCACAACAAAACCAAAGTGTAAAAACAAAGTCATGGTTTTACGGGGGGTTATGTGCCAGACTGTTTCTTGGCTGAGTGCAGTGACTTCCCCGCTGATTGCCTGACAACCTCATGGCGACGTAAAGACTCAAGATAACGGGGAGATATAACATGTTAGTGAGCTTCAGAGATGCTGGTATACAGATTTCTGTAGGTTCAGACTGAGCCAGGCTAGCTGTTTAATAATTGAATAATAATAGTCTTTTGTTACTCATCCTACAAAAATACAACACACACTGTAGAATCAGAAGAGATAAGGACTGGCGTTAAGACCCAGCCGAGAGAACGGAACTTGATATCTTTAAAATGCAGATTGATGGAAAGGGAACACCTGAGTAAATGAGAGGAGAAATATAATGTATGATTCTATATGGTGCATCAGGGGTCACTGAATGGTTTGATGAGCATGAAAATGATCATTTTCTATGTCCTTCACAGTCAGCAGCTCTCCAATGACACCAAAAAAAGCAGAAGTGCAGATAGTCTGACATATTTATGCTCAGCACACACACAACTATCCATGCACATTCACTAGGTTCAAATACTATACACAGAATCAAGATCAAGATTCCTCTTTACACTTGACTGTTAGACCAATATTTCTCAGTGTCTTGATGGATTTAAATGCTTTATTGATTAGATTATCTGGCTAGTTCATGAGAAAACCAAATATCTAATTGATGAAAATATCCTGAAATATGACAAATTGCCTGTTTTGTCATTTAGGTACAAGGACTTGTTCCAAATCTTAGTCCTGTTTTCAACCTCGGTGTAGGCTCCAACTTTATGAGAGAGAAATATATTTTCTACTCTCCTCTCTTATACAAAGTGATGCCACACTTTACTGTAAGCATGAGGAGATTGATTGACTCATTATATTACAGAGACACATCCCTGCTTTCAGTACACATTGTGTCTCCTGTTTCCTCAAAGGATTTGTTGTTACAGAAACTTGCGTGTTAGATTTTGAGTTTCATCCTGCATCGTAGTGAACGCATGGCCAAAGCAAAGTAGCCCTAATCAGAGAGAAACAGAGCGCATCCTCCTGATAATGAAGGCCGGACTGATGCATAATAAGAAACTCACGCTCGTCATGGTTCTTTTGTTTCCAGCGCTGATTTTTGTTTGTGAGCAGAATGACAGTAATACAGTCCTGCCAGTGCCTGAGGCGAGGTTGGAGGACATCTGACTGTCACTCCCACAACATGGTGTGGGAGTGACAGCCAGATGTCCTCCAACCTCTCCTCAAAACAACGCTGCACATAAATACAACATGTTCTTTGTTTTTCAACAATATATGCAGTCTGAGAATATTAACGAGGGGAGTAACAACTGATAGGTGCTAGGAATAATCCGCTTAAAGCCACAGCTGAGTGAAAAATAGGACTTAGTGACCTTGTTTGCCAATTTAATTTTAAGCTTATGACTTCAGAGTGTAAAACAGACAGAAAAAAATGTAACTGTGGCAAATACATGTGAACGTTCAGACTCTCACATACTGTGAATATGTTAAGATAATGGCCAGTACAATGAGGGGATTTTAAAAAGTCATTTTACAGATGTTTTCAGCAGAGTTTGAAGGTTGTTTTCACATTAATCTGGTGTAGGAGGAACGTTTCTCTGTGCTCATCCTTTAAAGCTGCAGTTGGTGACTTTGTGCAAAAATGATAAAAAGTTATTCCACTCAAATATGAATTGAGATTCTGTTACTGTAATGCCTATTTCTCGTCTCAATTGTTTTCAGAATCATCTTGTAGTGTACTGTTTAGCTGTAAAATGAGAACGTTTGTGACCCGGCCGCCACGTTAAAAACAGTCGAACCAAAACCAAGCAAAAATAGGCATTACAGTAGCAGAATGTTCATTCATATTTGATCAACGCTGCCTACTGTTTGCAAGCAGTGATTGACAGCTGCAGTAAAGACTGTTTGGCTCTGATTGGTAATTTTTCTTTGTTGAAATCCTTGCAGATGCCATTAGGAGCACCGGAGGACACAGTTTATCTGGCTCATGCACTACTGTCAGGATATAGTGACCGTTTTATAAAAATAACTTTTTAATCATATTTGCTTAAACTTACCGACTGCAGCTTTAACACATGTACGCACAAGCAGGAGTTTGTGACATCACAACATGGTGCAGGATGCAACTTTCACAAGTGCGATGTGGAAACTTGAAACCTCCACACACATACATTGAGAACTGGACTTTTCAGTGAGGTAGGAGACATCTTGTTTCCATCACCTTTGAAATTAACAATACATTCATACATTTTTGTAATTGTATTCAGAGTATTTCTATGTCTCAAAACATGCCTGAAAGGGATCTTTAAATTATACACCAAAATATTTTGGGGGATTTCTTTATGTCTGCAAGTTATGTATTGTATATGGATTTGTACTTTGTGTTTTTTTTGCTCTGTGTTAAATTTATTAATGTTGTTTTTATCATGTAACTCAACCAGAAGAAGTTCAAAATGTAAATATCTTGTAGCAAAGCATAAGCCCCCATTAAAGATTGATAGATAGATACCTTTCTTCATCCCTCCTTTTTCTCCGTAATCTTCCCTTCTCCTTTCCTCTCTTCCCTCTTCCTCTCCCATCACCTTCCTCTTTTCTCCTTCCAGCTCCCTCTCTCTTTCAATTAATTTGTCTCCTGCCATTATCTCTCTCTTCTCTCCCTCTTTTTCTCCTCCATCCTTTCGCCGTTTACTTTTCTTCCTATCCCAACTCCTATCTTTCCCTCCTCCTGTCTGTCCATACCTCACGCCCGGTCCCTGCTCTTCCCCCATCTTTTTTCTCTTCCCTCCTTCTCTCTGATTTCCCTCCCTCCCTCCCTCTCTTTCTCTCTGTGATGAAAGAGGGAGTTTTGAAAGCGAGAGAGAGAATCAGAGGAGGAGGTTGAAGGGGAGGGGTGGGCCCCTATAAGAGCAGCTGCCTCCAGCCTCCACGTAGCCAGAGAAACCACGCTGAGACCGAGGGAAGGAAACGTACACGCTGACGCACCTCAACCTGCACCCGAGGGACCCCTACAGGCACCCACAATCTCACCCCAACACAGGTAAGAGGAGACCCTGTGGAGAAGGAGGAGGAGAAGAATGGGCTTGACCTCTGACCTTTGATACAGAACCATTTGCGTTTTGCATGTTTGTCGTAGAAGTAAAGACATTTTGTTGCATTAGTTAACAGATTGACAGGCAGGAATTTTTATTGTACAAAAAGCCCTCTCGGAGTCACACTTTACAGGAAGTGAGGATGTCATTTTACATCCCTTTACCCCCTCACTAGTTGCTTCTAATGTTGGTAACGTTGCAGATTTACAGAGCCCAACAAATGGCTATGATTCAAATGTGAATTTTAATTAAATTAAAATTCAACTCAACACAAGGGAGGAATAAGGACGTGTTTGTAAGCTTTTTTTTCATCCCTGTTAAGAATTATACTTTATTTTCCTCAATCAGTCTGCTGACTCCAAGGTCAACTTCTGTTGTTGTGACCTTTTAACCTTTGAGTGCTCGTAATGACGCTGATCAAAGAATCTACGCTTTATTTATTGTTGACAGTCAGGGTGGGTTAGGATAATGTCTCAGGTCGCTCTAGTTAACAAACCACTGATCCTGTGTTTCACAGCATCACTGCATCACCTCTAAAGGAGCAACTATTACATCCTATAACTACTTCCCAAAGGTTAAACACTACGTGTCTGAGTGGGTTAAAAGCATAATGCAGCAGGGACGTACACACTACAGAGAGCACGAGGTGCAGACGCTCCATCTGAGGACTTTCACACACGCCGTTTGTCTCAAGAGGGAAAGGTCATAAACAGTTCGTTCCCGATTAGTCATTAATCGTTAAGGCCTGATTTACTGCCGCGCTCGGCTGGGTTCCATGAATGAAAGGAAAGGAAAGGGGAGTCTTCTCTGCAGAAAGCTGCTGCGTGTTTGTGTTTACGCTGTAGTCTTAAGACACAGAGTAATGGAAGGTAATTTGGGTGAGTGCACGTTGATTAATCAGGGGTCAGATTTTCTCGGGCTCACTTCATAAGAAGGTTATTTTTAGGTTTTTGAAGACATTCGCCTGAACTGAGTCAATATTTTGATATACTTTGTTTTTAAAGGCAATAACCTGCCAAATGATTAAAAAAATAACTATATTCTAAAGGTTGAATTCATGACAAAAAATCTGAAGTATTAAAGAGCAATGGGTACTTATAGACTGATTCCACTTTGATGTTGTAATGTGAAATGGAGTCTATTTGTAAATGCAGTGGTGTGGAAATAAATATGACAATAAATATGAAAAATCTCAGGACGCTAAGTGCATGAAGGGAGGTAAAAGGTTAAAGACAGTAATGTAAATGGGTTTTATTGATCACATATTAGGCATCTGGCCACATCTGGCCCATGTGACATTGCAGACGCCCCCTTACTCTTTATGAGCCATAACCCCTGTTATTCCTCCCAGGTTGGATTGATGGACTAATAACAGGCTAAATGGGATTGATTCAGATAGTCATCTTTAATGAAAAGTATATTAAATCACATTAATATAAAACCTTCAGATGAACGGTAGAAATAGCTTCTATGCGATGATTTTGAGATGTTAACTAGATTTATTATTTTATCTTATCATTATTATTATTATTACTACTACTACTACTACTAATAGTAGTAGTAGTAGTAGTAGTAGTAGTAATAGTAGTAGTAGTAGTAGTAGCATTTCTATTTCTGTAGTGGTACTACCTGATAATATTATTTCCCTTATGCCTTCAGGCGTTTATATGTAAAACTCATTATTTAGCTGTCAGCAAACGATTACGGAGTTAATAAACTTTAAGATTGGGTGTCACCTCTTTCCATGTTTAATAATGAACATGGTGTTTTTGTTCAGCCCGGGGCTCACTTTTCATCTGACCTTGAAAGAAACTCTATAAACAAAGGCGCCGTTCAAAAGTAAGCTATCACATTAAAAGGCTCTTTCAACAACCACTGATGATAACAGATTTGAAAGTGCACGTATCTTCCTTCTGATTATCTGAGTAACAGCTTCTTGTGTATCACAGAGAAGCTGATGCAGATCTACAGATAGCACTCGGGCTGAAACAAAGCTGTTTTGAACTGATTATCATACCTCAGGGCAGATACTCAAAGCTTTCCTGTGACTGCTGTGAAATGTGTTCATTTTCTGATTAGCTTTGCATTATGTTCTAGCATTTCTGCATTGGCGGAAAAGAAGCAAATGATGTCTTCGGTGAGGCCGTAGGGATCAGAACCCAGAGTAAATAAGTCTGAGTGGATGTAGTATGTTATATGAAAGTTTAATGTTTGAAATTTGACAGACATAATTTCTTCTGAAATTAAAGAAGTGATATGTAGACTAATTTTAGGTAAATACACATCAGTATTCAGAGATAGAGACGTCACACTCCAGATGCTGGTGATGAATGTTCTTTGTGTTTCTGTGGATAGATTGCCAAACATAGATGAGGTGACGATGACATATGGGACTGCAGAGAGAGAGAGAGAGAGATGAGAGAGATGAGATTTCAACACCTACTATAATAGAATTTCAAACATAAAATGTTTAAGATATCACCTTTTATTGCAAGTCCCTCAGAGACAAAGGGCAAGGTCGTCTTTCTATTTCACCATCAGACTTGGAGAAGACTATCGGAAGCCTTGTTAAAGCGAGAAGGCATGTTGTGGTTTGAGAAAAGAGTGCCATTTCTCTGGACTTTAAATATGTCATGCAACAGTGATGACAGTTTGTTTGGGGTAAATTGATGAAGAGCTGGTAGTCAGTGTGTAGATAGTGAGACGTATGAGCAGAAAGAGAAAAATAAATTCCACTTGCAACCAAGAATAAAGACAAATCCATAGAATACGTGGTGGTTAATTAACATTAATCCTTACTAGAGAACACATAAAACATTAGGAACTCTTTACTTCCACAGCCACATGTCTCATCTCCTCCGTATCAGTGTTTTTGCTGGTTTCCTCCACAACGCAGTATATAAACTTCAGGACACCATTCTGAATCGAAGGCTGGATGGAGATCACAGGTCACACGGCATTGTGCGGCGGGTGCGTACAGCTCTGGTGGCTGCACTCAACTGACTGTGAATGTGGAGCGGAGTTAATCTAAGTATACAATGTTCCTACCACAGCAGGGTCTCCGTCCATCCTTTTGTGCTGGGAGGTTTTCATCCGCGCTGCCCTCAGTGAGCTCCTCTCTCTCCATGTCTCCTTTGTCAGGTGCACTCATTTTAATTGTGGCGGCAGAGAAATACATTTTCTTTTGCCGTTGGCCTTTCTTCAGGCTCATCGATTTGTTTTCTTATAGTCTTGGTAATCTAGGAATTGAAGCATGTATTTGGAGGCCAAACTGGATGTAAATGTACATACTTCCTCTTTCTGTTTGACGCGAGGACGTATTAAGAAAGCTGGATACGTTTGATGCCAAATGTCTCAACGCTGTGCACATACATAACAAAACTATAACATAAATATAACAAAACTACCACTGCCATTGGCATAAAAGTTCACAAGGGACTTCACTATTCTCCACTATTCATACCACAAAAACTGAATGCTGCAACTAAATTCTATTTCATGGAAACATAAAAAACTGTTTTACACAAATTAATTTACCTTGTTCTTCATACAAACATCTGCCTTATTTTTGTATCAAGATGTTTAGTGTATTGAACAGATTTATTGTAAGAAAGCATTCAGAAATCTGCCCAGGCAGTAACTGCACTTCCACTTCTACTGTCAAAAGACATTATTTCTTGTGATCCTGGTCTTTGTCTCCCTGTCAGAGTTCATGACAGCTCACAGATGTGTCTGTAGAGGCGTTTTAACACATCTCCAGCCAGAAGAAACCTTTAGAAGAAACCTTTATTGCATTTACAAGGTGGTGTCCCCTGTCAGTCAGACTGTGTGTGTGACGTGACGTGGCAGTAGATTACACGCTGAAGCCATTATAGGCAGACACGCTAAGCTAAATCAATTTCCCTTCTCAATGCACCTAATCACTTGAGGTCGATTAATGGTCTGGAGGTGTGCTCACACACACTTACACAGGGGTCACATCAAATACATTTCATATTGATTTTTTTGTTTTTGTTTTGAGATGAGGTGATGCCTTGTACTTTTTTTTTGCTTTTCTATCACACCTGCACAAATTTGCCATTTATTTGTTTGCCCTCTGTTTTGCCCCCTTCTGTAATATGAGTTATGACTATGTAGCTAGAATAAATCAAACAAGTTATGTTAGGATATTTAGAAAAAGCAGGCAAGAAGGCTCAAACCAGCAGGCTACCGACATGGTCTGAGAAGTGAAGCCAATGTGGAAGTGCCTTAAACTTGCATTCTTTCTAATAGCCAGCAGGGGGCGACTCCTCTGGTTGCAAAAAGAAGTTTGATTGTATAGAAGTCTACGAGAAAATGACCCTACTTCTCACTTGATTAATTACCTCAGTAAACATTGTAAACATGAGTTTATGGTCTCAATCACTAGTTTCAAGTCTTCTTCAATACAGCATGATGTTCATTTAGTAAATTATGGTCCCTTTTAGAGTCAAATAGACCATAAAGCAGGTTTTGCTTTAGGGCGTGGCTACCTTGTGATTGATAGGTCGCTACGGCGTTGTCCAGTCTGGGTGTTGTCCGACTTTAACCCTTTCACAGTGTGTTTTCAGTTCAGGAGAGTTAATTGTAACATTTTGGTCGCCTAAAAATTTCGTATTCAGTATTCAGTTGTACTTATCTCCACCCTCTCGTGTCACTTCTGGTTGCAAAAAAACAACACATTTTGCAGTATGCATGCAAGTCAGCGTACTTTTCTGGCTATTCTGATCCACAATCCTCTGCGCAGCAGATATATGAGCAAAGGGTCAAAGTTGAAGGTGCAATGTTATGACAAAGTAGTATGTCCCAGTTGTATGCATACTGCATGCAACAGTTCGTACATAAGAGCAGCTGCAGTATGCACTAAAAGTAAAAAGAAAAAGTATGTGATTTGGAACGCAGTCAGCGTTAGGGTTAAAATTACTCTGGAAGCGGCGTAACTGAAGTACGGAAGTTACGTGAAAAATAAATCAACGTTGACTTCTGGGCAAAAGTCTGGTGTTTTTGGACCCACCTGCCACCCCAACGTCTTCCCTATGTGACGTTTGTCGCTCTTTATACTTCCTGGTTCACAATTCCGTTGAATAAATACAAAATCATTTTTTGGGATGTATACAAGTTACAGCGCATTACTTTTTTCGTAGGGATGAACGGTGTATGAGAACAGCCTGTTGTGAAAGACAAAGAGTTTATGATGGAGGAAGGGGGAAAGGAAGAGGAAGAGCATGCGTGGGTGAGAATGAGACTTAAAGAGGCAGAAAGCAAATAGTTAGAGGAAGAGAAAGGTAAAGACGGATAAACCAGTAGGTAGAGAGTGTATGTCGGTAGTGACAGAAACGATTTATATATAGATTGGATATTTTTAATCAACCTGATTGGTAATATAGATCTACTGTCCTGAAATGTGTCACATCAATGACCACTCTGCCAGATAGCTATCAATATTAAAACAAAGAGCACAATGTATTTTGAGTGGGCCTGAGACAAGCTGCCAATCAAAGTGACTTTTCTGACAGTTAAAGTAGTCTCCCATCCGGCTTCTTTAGGCAGAAGACTAAATAACATTTAATTACCTGTCAAACCGACTCATCAACCAACAAAGCCAACATCACGAATACACTCTAATTATTCAATATTTCATTTGTTTCATTAATGTGCTGCTACTCTCTCCTTTAAGGGTTCGAAGTTATTGTTCTTCAGTTTAATTATTAAAGCTAAACCTGCTGTTTATTAGGCCAGTTTATTAGGCCAGTTATGCAGTTGTGCACAATAATTTCAGTGTAAGTACTTAAGAAAATCTTTAAATCATTAATCATATCAGTTGCTATTTCATCGCCATCATTTTCAGATTTTTATATATGAAAAGTCAATAAAGGAACACTTCATTTGCATATTAATATAGACTCAGTTTGAACTACATTAAACTTTTAAATTAGATTTAACTTGAGTCATAAAAAGACCTCAACCCCGATTTAATGCAAACACCATACACCAGAATACAAATTAGGTCCATTAAAGCAGGCAATTTAAATTTGATTGCATTTCCTAACTACAGTGGGTCCAACATTACACAGAAAGCACACACAAAGTAAAGAGAAGTCACAGCCGAGGTACATGGTTTACTGACGTGAATTTAACAATGTTGTGCTTATTACGTAATAATCTGCAGTCCGGCTTTTAAAAAATAAAGAGCTGCAAGATGGATGCCCGCTGCTCCTCCGTTCAACCACGCGTGAATAATCCGGCTTTAAGTCGCTCTTCGGGCTCAGAGTAATTTATTTTGTACTTCCTGTTCTTGATGAGAAAATGGCAATAATGGAGAAAAATAATGGTGGAAACAGCTGATAACACAGTGTGAGACGGTTGTGAGTTGTCAGACTTGAACTTACATTTGAATGTTTCTGTAATTTTAACAGTACTTATCCATGGTTGACTACACTTTTTAATCAACAACTTGAAGATGGTCATGTTAGTATTTTTTCCATTTAACAACTTACATACAGTTACACAAACTTTCCAAGAAGACGGACTACCCACTGTATGCTGATGTTCCCATTTAGTGAAGTGTCATTTCACGTATTATGTGTCTGAATTATGTTTTACAAAACATGGATACTATAGCTGCTCCTTTGGTAACCTTGGTTTGCAACTTGGATTAGATGTTTTTCAGGTAAAACAGCTCAAATGGCAAAACATCAGCATGTAACAGGCTGAGCCTGGATGAGAGATATTCTATAGACGAGGGTTCCTTTCATCTGAAAGATGATCTTTATATCATCTACTGGACTGTGAGACCTCCATCAGCAGCGCCTCAGTGCAGCACCAGACACTAATGACTTAATTAACTGGTTTATTTAGTGGTTAATCAGTTAATTAAAAGTAGAGTAATTGGGTTTCAAGGGCTCTCTCGAGAGAGAACCCTTGCAGACGTCAGAATAGAAGGCCACAGAAAAGATCAGTTGTTGAGAAGTTCAATTCATTTTTACAGAGCTTTTAATAGCACAGAGAAGTTCACAGACAAGAGGACAGAAAAACAGATAAAGACTCCAGTCACTAGAGTGCGTACCTGTGTGAGTGTCATATCTGCCAGGTTGTATCCATTCAGTGTTGGTGTGTACTTGATATGAAATCTGTAATTAATTGTCTTCAGCAGGAAAGAAAGAGTTAAACTTGGCCACAATAGTTAACTGCTCCCTGCAGTCGCCCTCAAGTAGGATTTAGACTTCTCCTTAAACCTCCAACGACAGCTTTCCATGTCTGCTGATAAATAGATAATAATTAGCAAATAACTTATTTGAAATTTCTTTAAAAACTCCCTGAATCATTACATCAGCTACCAGGTTACATTTGTGTTGACAATAAGTCACACAATGGTGAGATTTGTGCCTGATCAGAAGTGTCTTCTATTAGTTTCCACCTCCAGTGAAGAGCAGCTAACAGCAGCTTCTCAAGCCTAAGGGCCCTATTTTAACCATTATATGCTATTTTAGCATATAATTATTAAATAATGTTTTTAATAAAGTCATTGTCGATAAATTTTGAGGTAAATATCGGGGTAACTTGGCAGTAATTCCAAAGAATTTTCAAATAGGTTACTTGCTAATTATCACGAATTACCATGAAATTGGCGGACATGTAAAATGAAGTGTTACCAAACCTTCCTCACAGGGGAAAATAAGTCCTGTCCTGCCTGAAACTCTTACAGTAAGCATATACACATCTATGTGACACTCAACAAAACTTAGTGTTAGCTTTAAATTCCAGAGCTACATGGCTCTGGAGATGGCATGTTG